>JAAAKG020140042.1:0-12201 GCA_010014905.2 Druon quercuslanigerum | reverse complement strand
CACTACTCCCCTCCCCACCGAGTGAGTCACGCCTACCCCGAAAGGGAAACGGCTTAATGGTGTAGTAATAATAATAATAATAATAAAAGAATAAGCTCTTGCGCCGTTCAATGTCTTAAATTGTAGAAGACTGTAAAAGTCACTCAGAGTAACCTTGAGTTTAATGAAACAAGGCTCGTGCAAAAGCAGTAGAAAAAAGTGAAGAAAAAAAGGTCTATTCGATTTCACAGTGGCAGGGAGACGTTTTCCCCAGATGTGTCTACGACCATTGCTTGCTCAGCAGGGCTCAGGTGGACTGCGCTACTGGGAAATAGAATGGATCTTTTTTTCTAGGCTTTTTTTTTTATTATTTTGGCACGAGCCCTGCCTCATTAAATTCAAAATTATTCTGCGTAACTTTTATCACAAAAAGTTTCGTTAGCTTTATTTCAATCGGCCATTCAAAATGATTTTTCAAATTGAATTTCAAGTTACAATTTAGACTTTATTTAATTCCATCAATTCAGATTCATTACAAAAAATTTGTCCAAACGAGTGAAGTTTTGCTCTTGCTTGCTTGATACCATGAACAACACGAACACCGTAACGCGTCATGCAGCACAAGGCGGTTTTCAGTTTTTTTTCTCCACCTGCATGCCACATTTTATAATTTAATTTTACCCCATGACCCATAAACCTCTCCTAATAGAGAATATGTAAAAAGCACAAAGTAACGTGAAAGTAACTAAAATTAATGTTACCATTTACTTTTTAAAAAAGTAACGAAGTAACACCAAAAGTTGCAGATAATGAAACTTTACAGTAACTTAGTTACATGCAATAAGTTACTACCCGAAAACTGTTCAGAAATGGCTTCCTCATTTGAGACCTTAATTATTAGATAAACCAAACTGGAAGATCACAGCAATTGCGATTCAAAAACAATTATAAAAATAATCTACCGTTACCGGGGCATAATTTAAACAAATCATCTGGCCTGCAGCGAACAGAAAAACGAAAATACTAGAAACGTTATTTATTCCAAAGAGAACTTCTATTTATGAAAAGTATTTGGTCTACCTTTTCATTTTGTTGCATATTTTTTCGTTCCCATAGTTTTTGTTTTATTTTTTCTCTCGTAGTCGCGTTTGATCTCGGATTCTGTACGCCTCTTTTCTTCCTACTAATCATTGCTGCTAAAACTGTGTCACCTATTTCACTGATTAGTATTGTACTAGCTTTATAATCCATTTTATTGTTGGGTTATTTTTCTAGTTTGAAAAAGCCACAAAGGTAAGAGTTAGCACGGTGTGATCGGGAATCATAGGGCGAGGGATGCGGGCGGTAGCCAGTATAGGCCGACTCAAACAAACGGGAGTGTTCAGAGGTGTTGATGGACATTATCCATCCGTTTTTTGAACGTCTCTAACCTCTTGTTTTTAACGCACACAACTCGGACTTTTATTTTCTTGAAGATGGCAACTGTAGAGAGTACCATCGACATTCAGGGGACTATTTTTGAAACCATTTGCCACACTCCCGCAAAACCTCGGAAACTTGGTAAGGACAATATTATCAAGAATCAAATTTTAATACGTATAGCAATTTTAGAAAAAACTTGGGTCAAGTATTCCGCGAAAAATGATCAGCTGAGAGTAGTACGAAAGCAAAATAAGGAGCTGCATTATTTTATCGGGGATTACTACACCATCCGCCAGGACAAATACTCGGGTGCTAGGTCCTTTTTGATCAATTATTTGGAAAGTTTTGAAGGTCTTGCTGAACACAGGAGACTGTTATATCACCTTAGTTTGCGAATAAACAGAAATCCTTTCCTCGATAAGAAATACCCAAATTCTCGGGCGAGTATACGGAGTTGCCTACATTCCGCGACCTGTTTTGAGTGAATGGTGCGGAAAGACACTGACTTGCCCATGGTTCAGAAGCTACCTTACCTCAAAGTGAGTGATTGCTGAACCCGCTTAATTGATTTCTAGCATTCGAACTACTGGAAATAATTTCGAAAGGGCCTGGCAGACCTTAGCGGAACGGCATGGCAATACTCGATTGTTCACGAACAATTATCTGGCAAAGTTGAATGCCACCTGTGAGACTGTACGTACCTTGACATTATTGAATCAGTCCTTCTGAATCCCTAGGTCGAGGTCATTAAATGTTACCACCCCCCTAAGCCATAAGTGTAGAATGATCGTGCCCGTGGCACTTTGGCACCTAGGGATTACGATGGTGTCCTAACGGCTTCTCGAGGACACCGGACGACCTCTCCTGCATGCGGAGCTCTGCAGGGCGAACCTTTTATTTCCCTACTTACTACCCTTTCCTCTCAATCTGTCTCTCCGGCAAGTCAAACTCAGATGGCGGTTATGCCCCCAGCTCTCCCGGGAGCTGAAGGATTAACCGTCCTCTGAATGAGTCTACGGAAACGGGAGCGGTCAGTGAGGCCCAAAAAAGAAGAAAACCATCAACAGTTCCCTGAAAAGGAGACTACATCAGCGACTACAATGCCGATAGCCAGCACTGGGGCCCATAAGAGGGCAATGGGCTCAGATGACACTCCATCAGGGTGGGGGGCTAAGCCTATGAAGAGACACAGGGCAGCCCAACAGCCGGCGAACAGGGAGTGGTCAGAAGCTGGATTGAAATTCGCTTAGAGAACGAACACCTTGACGGTAGCCAAAATACGAGACCTCCTTCTGTCAAGGAGGAAGTCTACGTATTTGTTGCAGCCGACCTAGCGTCTAAACCTTGTCTACACAAGGCTGTGGTCGACGAGGCACAATAGGCCTCAGGAGGAGAACCTTATGAATAGGCCCTTCTACCAGTTTGGAAAGATCAACATTAGGGTTGATAGCCAGGGGTAGGAGGTAACCATAACCAAAATTAACTTGCATGTCTTAAATTGCAAAGGCGCCTCTGCAGTTCTGCAAAGGGGTATGGCTGTGGGGCGCACAGGTGTCTCGCTAACCTAAGTACCTTGGTTAGTTCAAGATGTCCTAAGGGCTGGTTTTTGTTACAGGGACCCCAAGGCGGACAAACGAAGGGCTTATATACTGGTGAAGAGAGTCAACGCTGCCCCGCTGCTTGCGCTATGTTCGAGAGACCTGATGGTGATAGTCACAGATCTTAAAGTAGGAAGGCTAGTCATGAGATCAGCTTACTTCCTATATGACAGCGATACCAACCCATCAGTGAACGTAGGTACACAAGGGGTTTTCCTCTTCTGCTAGGGTGCGATGTAAACCCCCGCCATACTTTGTGCGGCAGCACGAACATCAACTAAAGTGGTAATTTAGATTCAGATCTTCTTAACACGGGGCATACCCCGACGTTTCGCAACTCGGTCAGGAGGAAGTCATTGACATCACTCTCAATATTGGTATTTTTATAGATAATATAAGTCACAGATAAACCCACTCTCTCAGATCACTCAGAAATAAAGTTCGAGTTGGAATCCATTGTACTTGCGGGCCCCAAATGGGTCAGATATCCAAGAAGAACCTACTGGGATCAGTTTTCCACGGAACCAAGGAGTGAAATCTCATAGGTACCCAGGTCAAACAGAGACGTGAATACCCTGGAGATGACACGCAAGATTTTCACGGAAGCCATTAAATCCACTTATGAAAGTATTTGTCGACCTACAAGAGTACGAAAGACTGGGGAGATACACTGGTGGAATGGGAAACTCAAGAACTTCGCAGGGATACCAGAGAGAGGTTCAGAAGTGCCAGTAATGGAAAAACAAAGGAACTATTTACTTAATTTACGACGATGAGGGTTGAAGATAGGGGTGCAATGCGTAAGGAAAAGCAAGAAAGCTGGACCAATTTTTGAGAAAGGAGCAACCAAAAGCGCATGTGGCCTAACTGGCCCGAAACGGCGGCTAGCTAACGGGATTGTTAACCCTTCCAGGGTCAGGTGGGCCCTGAAGTCTTTCAATCCTTACAAGTCTTCTGGTCCGTATGGTATTTGTCCAGTCCTCTTACAGTGGGATGGAGAGCTCATCATAGGGCCACTCGTGAAACTTGCTAGCGCTAGTCTGGCAGATTTCCGTCCCATCAGCCAAGTAGGCAACTTCACAAGGAACAAATCACCTATAGAACTGGTCTTTTGATCGAGACCGCCCTAAGCGGAGCAGTAAACCTAATTTAAGGACCAATGAAGTAGAAAGAACTCGCAATTAGAACCTTTACGGAATCGAAGGAGCCTGTCATTACATACGAGTTAACGTGTGCGGCCAGCACCTGGATGAGCTCTTCCGAGTAATGCTCAAACACGGGGATTGTGGATTCATGGTGCAGGAAGACTGGACTATCGGTCAATCCGAGTAATACGGACGCGGTTATATTCAACAGAAAGTATAGGTTGTGATCCACAAGTACATTGAAATTGTGAGGACAACTGGAAATCAAGGAACAAGCTAAATATCTAGGAGTCATTTTGGATAAGAAGTTGTTATTGATCGAGCACCTGGAAAACAAGTTGCTTAAAACTGAAGACACTTATGTGGATGTACACAGCGATCTTGCGAACCAGGCTAACCTACGCGGCGGTGGTCTGATGGAGCAGGGTTTAGCCCTTCATCTGTGAAGGTGAATCTTTTACTGGCAAGCCAAAAAGCTTTCAGTTAATAATTGTATATAAAGGGAAAGGTGGTCGCTGGTATCCCCACCTTAAATAAGTTATGTATCCAACTTCCAAGCTTGGTGGACCCTATCAGTCCCAGTAGGAAAGACCCTATTTTTTTATAATAAAATGTGTGAGTGGGCTTCACATAGGCGATGGGGTCCTACGCCACAGTTCTACAATATGAGATTATGGCCATGCTCCAGTGCGCCTACAAGGCGAAGGAGAATGGCAGAAACAGAAACATCCCCACCTGCTTAAACAACAGGGCTGCTATAATGGCCCTGAATGGAACAAAGACCACGTCGCTATTAGTATAGGAGTGCTTTGAGGCACTGAACTAGCTAGCGACACAAAACCGAGTTATTCTACGTTGGATCCCTGGACACATTGGCATCAAGGGCAATGAGTTATCGGACAGGCTATCAAAACTAGAAGCAAGAGAAATTTTTAATGGACCTGAGCCAGTTGTAGGTATTTCCAGCAGGTTAGTCACTGAAGAAATTAACAGTTGGCTAGCCGAGGAACATCAGAATGAGTGGGAATTGGTCTCTGCTTGCAGACAATCCAAAACATTTTTGGGCTCAAACTTAAATTCTGAACGAGCGAAGGAAATGCTCAAGATCGGGAGGAACGAAGTCAACGTCCTAACATAAATGTTTATAGGCCATGGAAACTTCGGGTATCACCTCTTCGTCGCTGATCTCGTAAAACGTTGATATCGGAGAGAATCCTCAGCTAAAAATTATTGTACAGGAACCTCTGAGGATCCTGCACATGTTCCTGAACACGAAACTGCACACGATTCTTTACGGGAAATCTTTACGGTTCATGTACAGGAATCTGGCAAAGGAAACTGAGCATGTTCCTGCAAAGGAACCTGTACGTGAGGTAAACTTTAAATGCTCCTATAGAGTTTGCTTCACAGAGCCACCTGAGTTGTGGGTGCATGTGCTCGTAATTATGACCTACATCATTGCCGGAGGATTCAAGCATAGTATTAAATTAACTTATAACATCCTTATCCTATCAGTCACTTAACTTAGTCCTACATTGGCGGTAGCACTGCTAACCGATAGAGTTTCCCATGCCAGACAGGCAGATAAAAAAGAGGGAAGAGACTGAGAATAACACCAAAACCCATAAAAATAATGGAGAGTATTTTAAAGATTTTGAAACGCTTGTCGCTTTCCGAAGCTCGTCCGGGCGCCCCTGGAGCTGCCGCTGGGTCTACAACATGCGGGACGGTGGTGATGGTGAGCTTCGAGTCGGTCAGGCAGATCTCACTAATCAAACAGCTGGTCAGCAAGAATATCTGCGATAAACGGTAAACAGCCGAACACCTCAACAAAATAACGTGGGAGAGCATCAAGTGAAAGAGAAATTGGAGTCTCTATTACGAAAGTTCAAAGTTTGAAACGAAAATGGAAAAAGGATACAATTTAAGGACGAAATTTGCTGCAAAGTATCCCAATTAACAGAGTGGGCTATTTTAATCGACGCGCGTGAATTTCTCGGTTTCTAAGAGGTAATGCAAAAAAATGGTTAAGACAAAAGTTTTTTAGGGCCAAGAG
The DNA here is from genome assembly GCA_010014905.2 of Druon quercuslanigerum. Classification (NCBI taxonomy): domain Eukaryota; kingdom Metazoa; phylum Arthropoda; class Insecta; order Hymenoptera; family Cynipidae; genus Druon; species Druon quercuslanigerum. The sequence goes on along the minus strand of JAAAKG020140042.1, from coordinate 6,001 downwards.
GGCCATTTATCTGCGCTATAAGTTTTGACCTTGAACTTGACTTTCAAAGTCATGTGAAGGTCAAAGAATTCTTTTAAAGTGGGAACCCCTATTTTTGACACCGAATTCGATAAGAGCAAACAGAAAAAGCAAAACATCATAAACTCTTCTTAATTAAATACCCAGAGCTAGCCATAAGAATAATTGAGCCGAACCAGCAGGTCAAAAACGCTCAGTATCTGTATACAGATTGATTTAGGCTGTCGAAATACCTGCTATTAAAATGGAAGTGGAACAGCAGCTTCCTATTGGCGAACTCCCCTTGAAAGAAGTGGACAACGAACACTTGATTAAAGCTGAAGGCATAGGTGCTAGGTACCGGAACCACTAGAACCACATCCGGATATGAATAACGATGATGTAAACAGCGAAATCTCAGAACAACTACAGCAACTTGAAAGGAATTTGGGTCATGCTTTACTGGAGTTCAGATATAGTAGAACCAACCAAAGGCATTCTCTGCCCAAGATGAACATCACAAATAATCTGCGTGCACTAATAGAACACCTAAACAGCAATATTTTACCTACTCAATTGAACGTCATACGAGCTGCGTTAGAGGTGCAAACACTTGTATGCTGGGCAACTGTTGCAACCGTTAGAACGTTGGACCGCAGAACTAGGCTTACATATGCAGTATTTGCCCCAGCAAGGAATCGATATCCACCATGTAAGATCAGGTTAAATATGATGTCTCCAAAGCGAGGTGCAAATTGGGTCGGTTAACTTAATATAAAAAAGGAAATAGAACCAGAATGCTGATAAACCATGTTACTACAATCATCCGCCCTCGGCACATCGAGAAATTAATAACATCAACATTGGATGAGATTATAGACTCCCAACGGCAGACTTCTTGTTTTTACAGCCAGACTGCGACGGTACAAGAAAAGTAGTGCACTAAGGCGACAAAATCGAATTACTGGTTGGGTATTTAGGCAAAAATGAACAGATGCAATTTAGACACTGCGTGGTTCAAACTGGCTAAAGTAAGGGCAAGCAAAAGCCCTGAAATTTCGCTGACAAACATCAGAGCTTTAGATGTTTCAGTGGCCTTCAAAAGGGCAAGTAACTGGAAAGCTCCAGGTCCGGACATGGCGCGCAACTTCTGGTACAAGTACCTGACTAGTGTGCATCATGCGTTGACAACGTGTTTTCAGAAGATCATTGAACACCCAGATCTGATGCCAAACTTCATGCTCCAGGGTACTACGATATGTTATCCAAAAACCAGACGCTCAAAATCCATTTGAATTTCGAACGAAAGCCTGTCTTTCAACAATTTATAAATATCTTACCGCTATCATTGCAGAAAAGGTATATTCTCATTGCGAAAAGAATGCCATCCTTTCAGAAGAACAAAAAGGATGTTCTAAAAAACGCGAGGCAGTTGAGATTTCTTCACTATAGACGCTGATGTTATGACTCAAGCTCATAAGCATCAAAGGAACTTATGTGCTTGAAATCTTCAAACTTTACAAAATCTGTCCACGCATTATTAACTTTCTAAGTCCTGCGATGAGGCTTTGGGGTGCAAGAATCAAGTATTTTGATCATGGACAACCAATGAGCACTAGATCAATACGCATGATGACGAGTATATTTCAAGGAGACTCCTTCAGTGCTCTATGGTTCTGTTTAGTGTTGAACCCATTGAGCATAAAACTAAACAGCATATCTCATGGGTTCACAATACATCATAATAAGGATGGTCATCAAGTGACCCATCTGCTGTACATGGATGACATGAAGCTGTACGCTAGCTCAGACCAGAAAATGCAGTAAGTACAGTACAGGGTTGTCCGCACCAGAAATTATCGCAAAAACGTGTTACATCAAGACGTGGTTGACAGGTGTCGATTATGTAGATAACAATGAATCGAGACTTTTGATTGCCTACGTTTTCGAATCGACTCATTATCAGAGATGAGACAGATCACGAAACGAACGGAATTCTTGGAGATAGGTCGCATACTCGATCAATTGGGATGGCTGGCACCGGTCATCGTGTAGGCTAATGTATTCATGCAGAGCCTGGGCTCTAAAGGTAGGTTGAGATGAACAACTTTCAGCTGAGTACGTTGCTACTTGAACGAGCTATAGAAATTAGCTACCTGATCTCTCAGCTCCAGCCATTCTCCGTCGGCTAGGCTAAGACAAAGATAGCTCGACTAAAGGAGACTACGCTTCCTAGGCTCGAATTGCGCGCCGCTGTCTTTCTAGTGCGATTAGTATCTTATGTCCGAACGGTCTTGAGTCTCTCCTTCTACACCGAAACACCTTTCTTCCGATCCTAAAAATACTCTGGACTGGATTCGAGGACACGCTCTTTAATAAAATACCTATATTTCTGGTGGAAAGGTCCTGCTTGATTGGCCCAAACCAAACATTTTAAGCCAAGGCCATCACAAATTCTGCTCTAGTCGATCAAGAACCACCTGAGCGGCTCTTAACTAAATAGTGTTCCCTTACAAAGCTTTTTAGAATCATTGCTCTCTATTTGCAGTTCGTTAATCAAGTTCGTAGAAAACAGTTCAAAACGCCAGACAGTGCAAACAAAAGTACTTTTTGTGAACAAAAGTCTGAACAATTCAAATTTGAATAGATTTTGACTTTTTTTAATGATCGTAAGGATTTTGGGTATATCAAATCGGTGCGGAAATTTCGATTTGGCTGAATCAGAATTTTCTAGTTAGCAGTAAAATAAATAATATTTTTATCCTAACTTTTCAAATGTACCTTTTCTTTTAAGATATGCGAATTGATTAAAGAAGAACTTAGGTCAGTGTAATTACTCTCTCGTAATGGTTTTAAGAAGGTTAAGGGTAGAAAATAAATTGTTTACAATGTTTTAAACAAATAATTAAACAAAATCCATTTTTTGTGATTCGCAATGATTAGAGGTTTGAAAAAATTTCACATTTTTAACATTATTCCACGAATAGAGAATTTGTTTGCGGAACCCACTAAAAATGTATCGTTAGTTACTGCGAAATCAACTTAAAATGTATTTCCAAAGACTCCTTGCTATGATACTTGACCAACATGTAAGAAAAGTTAATTATTTAAACGATTTTTATCAGCAAATGTACATTTTCGTCACTTTTACAGAAATAGGCGTATTTTTTTCGTTGAGTATGAGTAACCTAGAAATGTCTTACCAATAATTCCTTATGCCTTGTTAGTCCAATTAACAAGAAATGTTTATTATTTAAATAATATTTACGTAAAAATGCACACTTTGGACATTTTTTAATTAAGAGTGTTAATTTTCTCTGCTGAATCAACAATAAATGTCAACACACATTTTTTTAACTTTTCTTATCCATTGGAAAAACATCTTACAAACGACTCATTGGCAATAAAATCTTCGTTGATTTTGGCAAGCGAATGGAGCCTATTCTTTAAAAAATGATAAAAATGTGCATTTCTCTATAAGCATTGTTAAAATGATTGTAATTTTTTGTTAATTTGAACAAAATTGGTTAAGCTGAAAAATATAGACAGCAAGGAGTCAATGATGAAACAATTTTGGTTGATTCTACAAAGAAAATACTTTTCTTGAAAAATGGTCAAACTGACCATTTTTACTTAAATTTGTTTAAATAATCAACAGTTGTTGTTAATCGTTAAAATAATTATTTTTCCTAAACGTTGACAAACGATCATAGCAAAGTCATTTGAAATACATTTTTAGTTGATTTCGCAAAGAAAATGAAGCATATTCTTGGATAAGAGTCACTAACAATACATTTTCAGTGGGCTATGAAAAAGAAACCTACTCATTGTGCCATACGAAAGCTGTGCATTTTTTTCTAAAAATTGTTCAAGTAATTGTCAAACAACAGATATTTTTAAATAATCACAATTAGGCATACATTTCATTCGTATTTTATATAAAAACGGTGAATTTCAAACAACTAATCATTGCGAATTACAAAAAATGGATTTTGTTTATTAATTTGTTTAAAACATTATGAAAAATTTGCTTTCTAACTCTAACCTTTTAAAAAACATTACAAGATAGTAATTACAATGACTTCAGTTCTTCTTTAATCAATTCGCAGATCTTAAAAAAAACGAACATCTGAAAAGTTAGGATAAAAATATTGTTTAATTTGTTGTTAAATAAAAAATTATGGTCTAGGCAAATCGAAATTTCCGCACCGCCTTGATATACTCAGATCAGATTACTCAGGTGAGGCATATCTTAACTTAAGGCCGATCCAGTCTATAAAAAACGATCGCCACGATATATAGTCGCTCTGACTCTTGCACACATTCTCATTGGCTCTTCGATCTTCACTAAACCAGAGCCTTCATTAGTAAATGAAAGGCTCACACCTAGAGAACGTTGGTAACTCTTAACTCAGATGCACGAAACCTTTTAGAAAAGATTGGTCGTCGGAGTACTTACATCAGCTGAAATATCGCCCTAAATGACAGAAGTCAACACGTCCGGTCAAAAATGGAGACCTAATATTGGTCATGCAGGAGAAAATTCCTCTGAAGACGATATTTGGTCTCCTACAGAAACCAGTTGTGAACATTTTTTCGCTGGTAGTTTCTATTTCAGATGCTACCGATGCAGCGCCATTGCATCCTTAGCAGGGTGGGCGCGTCTCCAAACCCATTTCAGGGGTGGGCGCATCTTTCCAGGTCGAAGGTGGACAGTTCTTTTTCAAGTGAGTCGTGAACACATAACGAAGGTGGGCGAAAATGTTGGAAATTTTTTCGTTCCCGTTGTCCTTGTTTTATTTTTCCTCTCGTGGTCGCGCGTGATTTCGGTCCGCGCACGGCCCTGGTAATTCTGTCCACTTACTCCTTTAGGGAACCATGTACCTGGAGGGGTGGCGGGCAGTTAGTACTGCTCAAATCACAGTCGGAATCAGTTCTTGTAAAAACGTTATCCCACCTTATGTGTTTCGCAACATAACTTTTCTTATTACTAATTAGTACTGATCAAACTAACTGTGTCGTTTTATGTTCGATATATATATATATATACAATAAACATTACTGTATCCTCGAAAAATAAAACGTAGCATTATTTCTCACCCTTCCCGACTAACTTCACTGTTGCATCAATTTTCTAGTTTCAATATCAAACGCATACTTTGTATTAATATCTATTTCACGTGTCTGGTGCGAAGAAAAATAATGCAAGCCCTGTGGAAAATACTAATCGAGTCTTTTCTATGTAAAAACATGAAGATTTAGAACATTGGCTCAAAACGTCCCGCGAGCATGTCTAGTCCCAAAAGTATTAGGTCTACTAACTTCATTGCTTGCATGAAGATGTGTTTCACGTGTCTAATGCAAGGAAGAAAAATCCGAACCATGAGGAAAATACTCATCGAAACGTTACCTGCAAAAACATGATAATTTAGGCCTTTTGACTCCGAATTGGTAAAAATTGACTAATATTTGACTCAAAGCCAGCACACGGGATTAGAGATTTTGTAGAAAAGCGAAAAAAATTTGTTTATGAACTCCTAGGGTCAATATTTAAAGAATTATTCACAAATTTGACTGAAAACCCATATTCGAGATTAAAAATGTTCCAAAAATTGTGGGGAAAACAATTTGGGACATAGTAATAAACATAAAAACAGGGGTAAATAGCATAAATGCTCCATTACCGCATATGGCTTCTGATATTTTAATTTTAAGGGCAAGTATCAGACTGTCACGTGACCAATTCTTTGAATTGAATTTACTCATAAACTACTAATTCTAATGGATTTTCTACGCCGTTTGTCTTTATTTTCCTTACATCTGTTGGGCACAAGAATATGCTAAATAAAGCACAATATGCTAAAACTCTTGGGGGGGAAATGCAGAAGGCGGTCGTCCTTGGGTCGCTCCGTGTCCTCAGGGTGCAAGAGACTTTTGCCGGGTTGTCGTATTGATTCCGTCACAGACTGTGGCCGCCTATCTCACGGTAGTGAGACGTGGTTAT
>JAAAKG020140041.1:0-12201 GCA_010014905.2 Druon quercuslanigerum | reverse complement strand
TTATTAAAAAAAGATATAAAAAAATTGTCCAAATTTGAATTTTTCTGTCGAATTTTTTTTCATAATCATAAAATACTATTAAGTTCTGAGCAATACAAAATTGCTACGAATGTTACATTAAATTGTTAATTGTAATTGTTATTAACAAATTACAGAAAAAAATGTTCTAAATAGAAATTTTTTGTTCCAATTTTTTTCATCGCAATTCAGTGCTGTTAAACTCTGAGGGATATTAAATTGTGATGAATTATACATTTTAATTGTTTACTGTAATTGCTATTAACAAATAATATAAACAAATTATCCAAATATACGAGTGTGAAGTTTGCGGCCAATGCCTGAGAGAAGCGTAGCGACCAAAATTAAAAAAAGCCTTGTGAAATAAAATACCCTCAAAAGCCAAATCCTGTAAAGTTTTCCGCCCGAGTGAAGCGAAAAAAGCATCGTAAAAGAAAGCACCCTTAAAGGCCAAATACTGTAAAGTTTTCTGCTTGAGCGAAGCGAAACGAGGAAAAACAAAAAGCATCGAGAAATAAAACGCTCTGAAAGGCTAATACGTATGCGTATTCTTTAGGTTGGTACTCATTGAGAATAAGGACGTGGATTCGCAAATCTTATTATCCGATTTTGTCAAAAGTAAGTGCAATTTGAGTACAAAAGACCTTGAAATCCTTGAATTTAAAATTAACTCGACGGTTTATACCGAGGTTCAAAAGAAGATGGAGGTCAGCTTTGTACATGAATAAAAAATTTTTGAAGCAAAACGATTGTTGGTTTAATTTTGATTTTGAAATTCCACATACATCTATTGATGTTCTGAAGTATGCTGAAAAGAGTTTTAAAAAATTCGTGGATTGCTCTACTCGATCAAAGAAAATGAGAGTAGACCAAGTTCTGGATCAATCTGGATTTTTGAATGAAGTTAAATACAATATCTCAGATGTTTCAGGAAGCTCCAAATAAATAGCAGTTGAAAACATTAGAGAGAGATCTAATTCAAATGTCATACGCTCAGATCATGATCAGCAGGGTCAGTCGCAGTCACAGTGTTCTGGTCATCACCCTATACTACTCACAAGGGATGAAGCTCTAGCACAAATGTTGGATTCTAAGTTCTTCAGATCTCAGTATGAAACAATACGCAGAACTGCTAGAACTCATAATGCGGATTTGTACCGTACATACAACGAGATTTTAGTTTGCCAAAGAAAACTTCTACCCAAAGAAGCATGAAATTACGGTAGATGAAAAAAGCACGTTTGTAACTTAGAGACTCTATTGGATCATACCGTAGAAAGATTATTTTAAATTCCAGGTAAAATTCCCGAAGATTTTAAATCTAAAAATCAAGTTAGTTTGGATTTATTTTGTAAATGGGGCTTACGGGATACTTGTGAACAATCAACAATATGTAGCTGAAGTCAATCGAGTAACTTTTGTGATCTATCATTAATTAGCCTGTACAATGATCGATGGAAAAGTGCGTTTAGTTATGACCAACTCATCATCTTACGCTGTTTCTTAAGTCTGCAAAGCAAGGTAAAATCCAAATCAGAAGATGTTGGTGTTTTTGAATTTGGATTTTCAATCGTACACGCATAAGGCACTACTCCAAGCAAGAAAGGCCAAAATTCATAAAGAGTTAAGAGCGAAATTGGAGATAGTTGTAAATGTTCCAAAACAAGGATCTGGTAATTCCATTAAAGGCAACACTGCGAAGACATTTTTACAAAATATAGAAAAGGTCAGCGAAATCACGGGTGTTTATAAAGATCTCATAGAAAATTTTTACATAATCCTTCAGACATCTGATAAAAACTGGAATCTCCGAAATTTGAGAAACTGGCTTTCGCAGCTGCTGACATTTCCGTCAGCCTCAATACATATGATTTTTATTCACGGAGAAAAAATAATAAAAGCTTTCACACTGCCCATCGGGAACCTCTCAGAAGAATCTCAGGAAGCAAGAAAGAAGGATATTAAATCTGGCAGAGAATACCGCACTCGAAACTGCTCGAGAACTGCTACAAATTTGCATCTCGCTCATTATTTGAGGGCCACTTCTGATCCACTCATGATACACCTCGGAAAAGATCATCTAAGGAAGAAGACCGCAAAAAAATTGCATCCCAGAGCTAAAACTCTATTTAAAAAGTAAAGTGTTCCTTTGTTTTTGGTGTGAGAAAAGTCAAATAACTAAAACCGTCAGCAACTCTCAGTGAGTTTTTATCAAAAAATCAGTTTTTTGTCACAAAAAGTACTACAATATTGCTTTTCTTAATGTATTTTGGGCATTACGATTATAGTTACATTTATAACAATTTAGTATCCCTGAATCTTTACCAGTACATAAGAAGTATAATTTTTTAATAGGAATTTCAGTAAACAATTATGCTATTATGTACTTTTTAAACATTATTTGTTAGTAACAATTATAGTAAAAAATTCAAAGGTGTAATTTATATTGCTGTGATATCCAATTGTCCATAATAGTATCGTGTGATTGAAAAAAAATTTTAGTTCGGAAAATGTACATTTTGACGATTTGTGTACGTATTTTGTTTATAACACTTATTAACATTCAATTTTTCTACTTTTTTATTACATATTTATTAACACAGCAATTTGTTTAAGCAAAAACGAAAAGTCGTTTCTTCACGTTTCTCGGGAATGTAATGCTGAGAATTTAAAAAAAAAACCTAAAATCTGGTAAAAAGTACGATCTCTGGACGAATTTGCGTGCGAAAATGCATTTCTGGACAACTGTGCGCCGCCAGAACCAAGAATTTATGCCACGCAATAAAATTAGTTACTTCCAAATCCCGGAAATCTACAAACCGACAAGAGAAACCCAATTTGGAACAATTAATTAGGCACTATTAAAACCCACCGTCCCCACCACACTGAGCTTACGGCCGCGCACTGTTCTATTAAGAAGACGAAATGTAGTCACATTCCTTTAATCACGTTCAGTCAATTTTTTTTTTCGTATGCCGTTATGGGTCGCTTCTAGCAGGTATAGCTTTACGCCTAATCGATTGTATTCAAGGTCCAAGGCACAGACCATTGGTTGCGCACCCAGATCCGCAACCGTTCCTCTACATTGGAGTGTTCTATAATGGTTCGCCATTTTTATTGGCCACTTCACACACTAGTCGTGAATCTTTGCGGTTGAGAGTGTGGGTGGTGTAAGGCACAGTCGCGCCTGCACAGCGGTGTTATTGTTATTGTGGTCTTGTGGATGGTGTGACATGACAGCCGGCAAAGCCCGCCCTGAAGGAACCTGATAAAAAAAATAACAGAAGTTCGGAGGCAGTAGTAAATGTCTTTTAATAATTATCAGCTGACCGCCCCCCCCCCCCAATCTGGTGACGGATCGGAGCTGCAGGCAACATTCCGACACTGCCCGATGATAAAAGTAAAATATAGTAGATTCAAAATATGTTGAGAAGAAAACGAACGATATGTAAAAAGAACTTTAAGGTAATGTTCCGGCGAACTGGTTTCGTTACCCTTTGCCAGCAACATTTAAAATTTTATTTTCCTAATTCTAGCGAGACTGAAAATTCATTATTCTTTTTAAGACTAGTCTAACCTATAGCTACTAAACTCCCAGACACTGTACACTATTTTCAATGACTTATGTTTAGGAAGAGTAGGACCGATTCCGAAGTCTCTTGCGGCTCGGGTCCTCGTTGACCTTGTGATCCGCCGATCCTTTACGATTATGGTGGACCCTCGTATAGATGGCTCAAGAAATCGATTTTTTTGCATAAGTCGAAAGAACAACATTTCAAAAATATGCTGTTAAAATTTCAGAGCGAAGTTCGAAGCAGTATAGTTCCTATCGCTACTTTTGTGAAGGTCTCTCGGACCGCGGAGCAGGTATTTTCATGTATCGCAAACTTTAAAAGCGTTTTTATCGAAAACAGTTTTCTTCAATTTTCCGGTATAAAAAAAACCATGTTTAATGAAATTTAATTATCTAATCCATGGACTAGAAGATATTTGCAAAAAAAATGTTTTAACTATTTTTTGGCAATAATAATACAAAAAAATTTCAGAATTTTTTTAAAAGCCTGCCATTTTGTTGCAAAATATTTAAATAATTTTAGATTTAGTTTATGGACAAAATTTTCATGTGAGAATAACAAAACAATTTGATTTTTATGTTTCAGAGCGACACTGCAGCCGTAAAACACGGCATAAAATGGGAGAAAAAAAATTGGTGGCCTGCAATGCGTTCTTAGTTCGTAATTGTTTACAATGATTGCATTAATTTTTTTTTGTATTTTTTGAATAATAAAAAAGAACTTGTCAAATTTTCAAATAAAAATATTGCATAGTCTTTGAGAAAAAAATTCCCAAAGTTCTCATCAATTTTTCGCCATCTATACGAGGATCCCCCCTTAAGTTCCGCGATCCAAACCATTACTTCCTCGGATTCCCCCTGTCCGGCTGAACGAGCGGTGGATATTATACTCCCTAGCCATCTCTTCTAGCGCATTACTTACGTATTCCGTACCTCGATCCAAGTGAAGAACCTCCGTTGTCTCCCAGCGGCTAATGATCAGGTTTTCGAAGGTGTCTTTGATATTGGATGCAATCGTCATCCATTTCGTGAAGAGTTCCTATTATACAACCAGATATTAAGTATCTGTTTTACTTGTTGAAAATGGACCCATCACGTCTGTGGCTACTACGGGCCACGGTTTCTGAATTAGGGGATGCTCCATTAAGCCCTTCGAACCTGACTGGTCCGACTTAGTGAGTTTACTGGTTTCACACCTGTTGATGAAGGTATTGATGTCCTGAAACATTCCCGGCTAATAGTAGCGCAAGTTTGCTCTATAAAAAGTCTTTTCAATGCCCACGTGGCCAGATTCAGGGATTTCATGCACCTCCCTCATTATATTGTTGTTTTGATATCGATATAACCGAACATAAGCTACCTTCCTCCAATGGCTCCATCATACCCAACTGCAGGTCTTCCTCTTCTTCATAGAATTGCGAAAGTGCGTTCTGATCATAGTGTATCGCCCCCTCCTATGCACTACCTCGAAGTCATACTCCAAAAGATCGACTACCCATCTACCAAATCGCGAATTGTGAATGAGACGCTGAAGTCGGGATACGCCAGAATCGGTAATGAAAATAAAGCCGTTTTAAGCGCCTGGAGCGCTTTCTCTTGTTCCTCACCCCAAATGACTGCCTGATTTTTCTTAGTTAGACGCGTTAAGGGTTCGAAAATTCTGAAATAGTCTTTAACGAAACGCATATGCTAAGACTTTGTGTCTCTGAAGCGCCGGACTTGTCTCAATCTAGTCGATCGAAGGTATTCCAATATTGGCCGTAACTTATCCTCGTCGACGTTGAGACCCATCTGATTCACTACAAATACGAGATATTGGACTTGTAGCTCACAGAAGTCGCATTTATCGGGGTTGAGAGCCAACTAAGCATGTCTTTCCCTAGTCAATAGAGATCCTCCTCGAACGTTTTGGTTAAGAATATTTTCGTCCAAATACGTTCCCGTAAGTTCGACTGGCATCCGACGATATTGTTAGAGGCCCTTAGTAGGTATTATAAAGGCGGTGTTTTTCTTACTCTCCTGAGTCAGCGGAATTTGATGATATGCCTTGTTTAACTCCAACGTCGAAATATATCGAGCGAAGCTCAATTATTCGAAGATCTCAATATATGCATCTTTCTGACTGACTTCATTGACTTTTTTAAAGTCGATGCACATACGATATCCTGCATCTGATTTCTAAGCCATCACGACTGGAGAGCACCATTTGCTTGATGAGGGCTCGATGATGTCAATATCGATCATCTTTTGGGCTTTATTTAGTAGCGCCGCATGGACCTTTGTTCAATGCGATAGTCCCTTTGTATGATTAGAGAACTTAGCTGAGTTTCGGTCATATGTGCAACAAACTTAGCCGCAGGTAATTTCTCCAAGGGCAAAGGAAGCTTTCGTTTTAAAAATGAGTTGAGTTCTTCCCATTCCTTCTCCGACAAAGTGACAATTCCTTCAGAACTGTCGGGCTCGCCTTCTTCCACTACCCCGAAAGAAAATTTTATGAGTAGCTCGTCATCCATACAAATTTTTCTATCTGTCGCGTGGATTATAAGCCTAAATTCCTCCGAAAAGTCCATGTCTAACAGGCAAAGGTCAGCCAGGCCTGGTATTATTCTGCCGGCTACCTCACGCGTTATACCTCCCAAAACTGATTGGAATTGCAACTACGACTACGACGGACTCTAAGGTTCCGTTCGCCATCATGATTGCTTAGTTTGATTTTGCTATTACATGTTTTCATTATTTCTAGCCCAATCGCTCCCATGAAGGTGATTGTTGATCAAGTGTCCACCAAAGAATGACAGAGTTTACTGCCAGTTACGACGTCAATATAAGGTCATGCGGCTTTATCTCTATTTAACTTAGGGTTGAACGGTGCACCCGGATAATAATAAAAATAGAGTCGTTATCGACTCTCGTACTTAAATCTGATTGATACGAATTGTCCCCAACTCGCAGATTTAGGTTGAATTGATGAGAGTTTTCCGCAATTTCTGAAGTTTCTATATTGAGGTGGTACAGCTCATCAATAGCAGTGTCTATGAGATTCCTGAATTTGTTTGGTTGATTTTTGTTATCATATTGAGTGTAGTTATTTGCGGTTGATTAGTCCAAGCTTGGGTACGCTTAGGGATAGAGGGAGCAGCTTCGAACCAAAGTCTGCTCTCCTTTACTGGTTTCCCTAGAAATGGTCCGAGTCACAATTGCTTTTTACTTGATCCACCTTACCGAACTTCTGGCAGTTGAAGCAGGTTGGTTACGGCTTGGGTTGAATCTTGGGCTTGCTATTTCTATCGGGAGACCCACTTCTGGAGGATCCTCCTGATTTGGAAAGGTCCTTCGGATGGTCCGCCTTTGGATTCTTATTTTATAATTGCTTCTTACATTGATTCGCCTTTTCCAAAGTCGATGGGTCCTAGCTGTGGACCGAGTTTTTCTTATCTTGGACCATTAATAAGTCGAGAAGGACTTTTGTTAGTTCAGCAATAGCTAAATCGCAGCTAGCCTTCCTAAAGGCAGTTGCGCCTAAACCTTTCTTATTTGGGGTGTAGGCAATCTCAGGGAAAAATGATTCTTCCCGCTTAGTAGGTTGCCTATCATCATCCATTGTACTTTCTGCGACAGCTGCCAGCAACGCTAGGCCATTGTAATGAAATAATTCATTATGCCTTACCAACCGCTTAATGTTGAAACGTAAATTAATATACGCCCTATATATTTGTTCGTGTAGCGTCAACTCGTTCTTTCCTTGAAACCTCTTAGCGACCTGTTTATCTACCTTTCATTGGTAATTTATGTTACCAAATTGTGGACGAAAAGCAGCATTAAAGCCTTCCCACGTAGGCCAAGCCCACCGGTTCATACTGAATCATTCGGCCGGCAGATTGTCCAGTAGAAATGGCATCGCCGTCAGCATTTCTACATTGGTAAGATAACACACCTCCTTGCCCTTCTGGACCTTAGCTAGAAATCTCTCTACGCTGATCTGCTTATCGTCCGGATATTTAATGCCTCAATTTTTTACTTTTGAAGCCAAAGTCTTATTCGGTCTTGGAAGAGGAGTACGATTCTCTGGGGTTCCCCAACCAACTAGTTCGCGACCTGCCCTCTCCGATTTTTGTTGGCCCGGGTTACACGACTCGTAAGATATACTCCAAGCGAAATGTTAAAACGATTAATTGGGGTGATAACCACCGCTTGCCGCTATGGCGCCGTAAATGAGGGTGCTATTTGAGATTATGGGGTTTTTCACAACCCCTTCATAGGCGGATGTGATCGCAAAATCGGGAACCAATGGCCTATAGACCCAACTGTATCCTGAAAATTGTTCTGGCCTAGTATGCAATACGCCCGAATCATGTGCTGGCAAATCCATCTGCCACGGCTTCTTTCTTATTTGTGAGCCATTGCAGTTAACTTGCTCACAATCATTGGGGCTATTTCCCATTTTATATACCACTTGTCCGGACCCCATGGACCCGGACTTTGATACGCGACTCGTAGGTAGACTAATGTTCCTGGGATGATATACGGTACCTCGATGTTGAGATAAGGTTGTCCTTTGTAGACGCGACCGTGGTAAAAATCAGGGTGGCACCGCTACTATCTGTTGAAGTAACCGTACTTGACGTGAGATTTGCGATTCCCACTGTAGGGACACAGTTGTCCATACCGGTTGAATAATATGATGGGCGGGGTTGGTTTATATTATTATATTGCGCAGAACTATACTGGGCAGTCTCTGAAAATGGCGAGTGAGCACTAGGTTTAGTTACGCCTTTTCAAAATTCCGACCTATTTACTAAGCTAACAATATTTTGTGTAAATTTCTCAAAGATTTCTGCTCGGTCTCGAGCCGAATCCGCAGTGCCCTTTAAATGCGATATAATTATGGTCGGAGTTGGTCTGGAGAATATATCCTCGTCTTTGTTTTCCTTACTTGACCAGCCGATATCAGACATATCCGCCTCTTTCTGCAACAAACTAATGACCCAATCCCTGAATACTAGGGCTGAGCCCCGTGAGCTGTGCCCCCTTTTATCCAAACATTCCCTTAATCCATCCTCATCTATACAATGGATTGGGGGACTTGAAATTGCGTTCCAACTTCCATTTCGGTATTTTTGTATCTATTTATGTTAAAAAATACCTACCGCTCTTTTCTCAATAACTCATAAAATGCAATTGAATACAAAATCGAATTAATTATTTGATCTTACATAATATTACACTGCTTATTCTAGATTTAGGCCATTTCAAAATTCGCATGCCTTATTGAACAGTACAGTAGAAATCCCAGCGATGAAATTTAAAGTTGCTGTGATATCCTATCCGCTCCTGTCATTACCTCGAGGTCCAATCAAAACCCGATTTCTGTTAATTGAGGGAATCAGACAAGTAATTGATTTATATCCGCCACCACGTCACAATATCCAATATAACATAATAACACGTGACACGACAAGAGCAATGCGTTTATGCGCGATATGATTTGCATGCTTGTTAAACACTAGCGACTTCTGGTAGTTTGTTCGTCCCACTCCCCTTTTACTGGGGTTATAAAAAAATTATGAATAATGCTGCGTTTACCAATGCTACTCATAATTTTTCAGAGTTCTTTCAATTGAATTTTTCAGTACGGAAAATTTAATTATCTGAATTAAATTGTTGAGAATCAATTAAAAATAAACTGTTCACAATTTTGTTTAATTTTGAATTTGCCACGTTATTTTCTGTGAAAATTTCCCATCCCTTTTTTATATAAAATGTATCATTTGCTTTAATTTAAAAAGCTATATTATTTTGTCTGGAGTCGTTGAGACATACATTAATAATTTGATACTTATTGTTATATTGAACGGTTGTATGTCCCTACTGCAGTGAAGATAAACAAAGAAGGTAGAACATCTAATATTTAAAAGAATATCCAAAAAAATGTATCTGTGACATACATTTGGCGGACACTTCACAGAATAGAATGGTAATATAAGCGAAAGCAAATTGTAAAAAATTCGATTAAATATTTAAAATAAGGCATGTGGCAATAATCATTTACTTAGCGAGAGAGACGTGACCGTATTGTCCGGTAGATTACTCAAGGAATGTTTCCAATAATCAGTAGTCATACGATTCAAGACACTGTACTATCTATAGCCATAGGCTAACACGTGGCAGTCTTGTCCCAGTGTCGAGTGTCATCCCTCAACCTAAATAGCGTGGCATGGCCTACGGATACAAAAGGTTTACAATGCCAATGGGATCGCACACTTTAGGGGCTTATAAATTATTTCCTTCAGTCTTATTTTTATTCACAAATTCAAATTACGAGTCAGCTTTTGAGTTTGATAGAAAGTGCGGATCTCTTTGGATTGGTCATACCTGCAGCTGTATTTTGGAGATAAAAAAACTTTTTCCTACATGACTCCCCGACATTTAAACAACCTAACAAATTATCTAGCTGAGAAGCGCCCGGCTCGTAAGCGGGTAATTGTTAACCTAATATTTATTTTTTGATGAGTTTTTTTTATAAATGCTCAGCATCAAATACCCAATCACGTCTACACACCATACTTTGTAATTTATCAGAACAAATGCAGGTGAACTTAAAGAAAAAAAATAATTAGCTTAAAATTTGAGCTGTCGTCAAATGGAGTAAGTATGGATCAATTATCACGAAGGTTTCAAATTGGCGCTTCACCAAAAATCAGAAAATATATACCCAATTTTTGTTGTACCATGTACAATTGTTTTAAAGTGTCGTCTGAAGATATCCTGCAAATGTTGCTTTACAAAAACCTCTCCTGTAAAGTTGCCATTGATCCAATATTGATCCATACCAAAAATTTTATTTCTTAATAAAATAATGTAACATTTTTTGCCAATGATCCAGATCGTATCAAGCCTTTTTCCTGACATTGAAGAGTATAATAATGCAAATAATTTAACTTTTTATTTGTTTCTAAGAGCATTAAAGATTAATAGTCGTATAAAAAAATCTGCCCGCCTCGTGGGCACATTCTCATCGCTTGCTGGACGCGCGTCGGTTGAATTATTATGAACTATTAACGGGTTGCCACGCGCTTTGCGCTCGGATATTTATTATTTGCATTTGAAATTCTTGAATAAAACTTATCAAAACGATATGTTTTCGATCGCAGTATTTATTTCTTCATATTCTGAACTTTCTACTTAATCAAGTATAGGTAAAGATTGAGTTGCTCAAAGCTCTGTAGGCTTTGAGGTATACATTCTCATCGTCATACTCAAGCTAATAAATTTCAAAAACTACAATCCTTTTTTCAGAAATTTTTCTCTATCTCGCGGTGTTATGCTAAGAATAGGATTTTTGTTGTCATATTACTTTTTATGTATAAAGCAACAAATCCTACGAGTGTTCTTTTAGAATTTTTACGTATCTCGTGTGTTTTGGCGTAAAATTGGAATTTTCGATTTTCTGAATATTACATACGATAAATACAAACAAAATTACGAGTCCTATTAGAAAATGGTTAAACGATATTTTCTAGGATTTTTCAAAGCTATAATTTCTTTTTTAAACTTTTTATTGTAGTTTGCGTCGTTTGGCCATTCTAATACTTTTTCAATCATAAATAATGAGAATGTAATCAATAAAACGTTCTTTCTCTTCTTTGGGTAGGGAAATTTTTCTATCAATTTGTTTTCGTACCTTTTGACGTTTTTCCAAAAAACTTTCTTTTTTATTTTTAATGCCATTTTTATTATTAAAATCAAAACTACGTCTCCTATCAAATAGTGATTAATAACAAATTTTTATCTCTTTTTAGAGTAAACAATTTTTGTTAAATCATTTTTTTCGTCACTTCTATCGTTTTTGAACCAATTTTTTTTATTCTTTATTTTATGTTATTTTCACGAATGAAACAAAGGGTACGCGTCCTATCAAGAAGTCATTATTAGCGAATATGTAGATATTTCTTGGTAAAATTTTTTTGTAAATTCATATTTTTTCTTATCCTGTATAGTTTTACCAAAAAAATTAATTTTTCATTTTTTTGTGGAATGAATATTTGAATTTTCGATTTTTTTCAAAAAATGTCTATAAGTTGTGATAATTATTCTAAAGGGCTTTCAAAAAGAAATGTTTTTCCTATATTGACGTTTTTTCATATCGTGCGTTGTTAGACTTAAAATTTTGATTTTCGATTGATTAAAAATTGTTTGATAATGTTATAACTCTGAGAATATTTTCTTTATCGAAAAAGTCATTAAAATAAATTGTTCTTATTCTTTGATACTATAAATATCCGAACTTAGAATTTTTAAATTCAGAAAATAGTAGTGTTAAAAATTTTCAAAATGCGCTCACTTTTTGAATTCTTTTCCAAAATGGATGCTTAACGAACTCGTGCTTTCTCTTAGGATCTAAAATAAGTATGCCAAAAATCGATTTGACCCGTACATTTTTTCGAGAGTTATCGTGTTTACGGACGGATGGACAGCCGGACAGTCAGACAGATGCCATCGTGAAAACGTGATTTTCTGATTCAGGGGGTCTTGAAACAGAGCATAATCTAACGTGCAGCTCTGCACAAGTGTGCAGTTCTGAATGGAAAGTGTGCAGCTCCGAATTTGTG
>JAAAKG020140040.1:0-12201 GCA_010014905.2 Druon quercuslanigerum | reverse complement strand
AACAGTTAACCTAAAAGAGGCGTCGCAGTTGCTCTTTCGCATGGTCGCGCAACGTCACTAGTGTCAGTGCAGCAGTGTTACCAAATTTTTTTCCGTGCATTAATAATATATTATAGTACGTTATGTTTTTGTATGTTATCTCATCACAAACATGCTTTAAAATTTTTTCAATTCTTAAAACAAGTATAAATTTTTGTTTACACTCCGGATAATAACATTGATTTCGATATTGTACCATTAGAAAAATAATCTTTAGAAAAGGCACTTAATGTTTTAATTATTTATGCTCTTCTTTTTAAGGAAAAACATTCATGTAAAAAACGAAAATTAAATAATAAGAAATATAAACAAAAAGTTAGTTCCTGCGAGGAATTTTCCCGATATGTAGCGGAATGACTCTTCATATGAGATCGACTGTACGCGCATGCTTTTTTCTACTTGTTACTCAGGTGAGTACAGTTGGAAGTACCACTTTGCCCAAAGAACGTCAGATCTATGCCATAATTGAGGGCTCATTTAAGGATCATTTAATACCCAAAAGTCAAATTTTTCGCTCTGCATTGTTAAAAAAATGCATCGTATTGCCAGCTTTACGTAAAGCTAGCAGTATCATGGTAGAAATATTGTTTATATCAAATTTTTTCTTTCATAGGAATTGAGGGTTCATTGAAGGCTCTTGCATGACCCGCGGCGCAATTAAAAACAACATCCTTATCATAAAAAGCTACCCTAACACATAGATATACAATAATCTTAAAATTAAGTACTGCAGAATTGAAGGCTGTCCAACGCTCCCAAAATCAATTTTCCAAAACCATCCCTTGACAGTATACAACTACCTCTTACTTAAAAGTGCTGAAAAAGTGCAACAAGTATGCACTAACCATAAAACCTAGTACATCAGAATTAAAGACTTATTTTAGGCTTTTGCATCACCCACGGAGCAATTTTTCAAAAACAATCCCTGTCACAAAAAAACTACCCTTCAAAATAAATATGCACTAATCTTAAAAGTAAATACATCAGAATTAAAGCTTCATTTTAGGCTCTCCAACTACCCCAAAATCAATTTTCCAAAACCATCCCTTGATATTAAAAAACTACCTCTTACTTAAAAGTGCTGAAAAAGTGCAACAAGTATGCACTAATTATAAAACTAAGTACATCAGTAATGGAGACTCATTTTAGGCTTTTGCATGATCCACAGCGCATTTTTTCAAAAACAACCCCCATTATAAAAAAACAACCATAAAAATTAATGTGCACTAATGTTAAAATTGAGTACTCCAGAATTGAAGGCTCATTTACGTTTGAGTAGATAGGTAGATAGCAAACTTGCGGCTAGAGCGCAGAAGGCGCTCCTATAAATTCCTATAAATTTGCTCCTTGTTTTTACATATAAATCACAGTGTTGTATTCGATTTTCACTATCGATATTGAAAATCAATATTTGAATCCGGGAATGGAAATTTATCACCCAACAATACGGAACAGAAGCTAATATCTGACGTGACAGTATCAAGTGAGGGTCATCGTATTCGAAGCTTTTCGGAAATACCATAAATCAATTGTCACATTGTCACCTTGAAAGGCACATTTTAAACCATACGCACCGACAACATATGTATCAGAGATTAAACTAGATCTATTTGTTGATATTAATGAGAACGCGTTGACAGATATATGGGTAGAAGGAGAAATATCAGCTATGTAGGTCATAACTTACTCGACTTTTAAGAAGACGTTGACGGACATACGATTTATTTCTATAAACATTAAAGCTTCTCGGAATTACCATAAATTATATTAATTATTCAACAAATGTCACCTTCTAGGTTAATCCCCCCACGAAATGTTTACATATGCACTCAAAAATATTTACCTCCACTTATTAATTCTGAGAAATCTTTCTTGTGCTCTAAACAGTGAAAAGAGAAATGGATTTCTTAAAATTACATGAAACAGTTCGTAGTGAAGACTTTCTTCCAACAAAGAAGCTAACAGACCTAGAAGCTAACAAAGGATACGAAATAACAGATATTAAAGAAGTTAAAACAAAATATTGAATGCGAACGCTAGTGATCATGGAAAACAAATTCTCCGTTTTTCTACCTCAAAGAATGGTAAAACTATTTGAAGAGGATAAGAACCTGTTCGTGCAAATAATGAAGGCCTGTTAAGATAAAAACCTTGAAATGGTGTGTTTGGGTGGACGCTTTAATTCATTTGAAGTTATTGAGAAGAAAAATATATAGAGTACGCAATTTTTAAAAACTATCATTCAGTGCGTGAAAGCCTTCAGTAAGATCAACATCATCATCATGACTCATATACCTCGAAATCCAAGGCTACAAGAAAATACATAAAATCTGAATTCGTCATTCAAAAAATAAGTTATCGTCAGTGCTAAATTTAAAAAGATGAAAAGCTCGCCTCATCAGTGGAACTGCAGGCCAGTCATCCTCGTGCGAGTATAACCCTAAATCTTGAAGAGTGGAAATTATTTAAAAGTTACTTCAAGCTCATGATACTGTTCTTTGATGGCCAAGAGAAGCAACAATGCATCGATTGTGGAAATTTCCAAATAATATGACTATATCTTTTGGAGATTATATAGTAGCTTTGAAGCAAGTTCGAGAATCGTAAAAATATTATCCATTTGTACTGCAAGAAACAGCAATAACAGTGTTATGCCGTTTGAACGTACAAAAGATGTCATAATTGAAGCCATCGCCGAAAGTAAGGCAATCAAAAAAATTATATTTACTAATCTCATGTGATTTGAGAGTCTATTTCTGGAAATTATTACTTTTTATAATCAGAATGTGTGTGAAGAAGTGATTGAGAAAATACCAGAACTCAGATATGTGAATAGTACCTTTATGCATTAAAAAATATCATGTATGTTATTAAAAATACAATCTGAATAAATATATAATTTAAAACAAATATACCTTTTTCTTTTATTTATTAGATTAAGGGTAGATAGATGTGTAAGTAAAAAGATATGTTTTACAAGGTAAATGTCTGTATTTTCAACTATACCCATTTCTTGTTAATAAAACCTGATTGGTAATCTTTGAGTACGTATATACATCACTAGTGTAGTATTCTTAACCTTCTCAAAAACATTCTTAAATATACTTACACGCATTTTTTTCAACTTTAAATTTATCTTTCTCAACTACTTGTTTCACATTATAATTTTTGTATACATTAATCAACAATTTGTTTTCGTTTTGTTTAGGAACATATTGTGGTTTCATACGAATAGTCTGATGTTTGGTATCGTTGTAAGATAAAATTAAATATTTCAAAATATTTACCCACTTATAATTACCCTAAAAGCTAAATTGCATCCATATTTTATTTTTCAAAGTGCGATTAAATTTCTCGCAAATTAGTGCTTTCATATTACTAATTGTCGAGGTACGCGTCCTTTGTCAAGTATAGATTTCATGGTTGCAGCTACATCTTCATCCTCCTTGGATTTAGCGGAAATAGCCCAAGCAAATTTCGAAAATATGTCAATTACAGTTATGATGTACTTGTATTCTTTATTTTCTTTTGTATGAGGTTGCATTTCAACAAGATCCGCTTACCAAGTCTCATCGATGCTGTGGATATCAAAGTATCGACGCTGGTAGTTTCTTCTAGAAGGCCTTTGCAGCTCCTTCACTAGTTGCAGATTTTCGTCCTACATTTTTGTGCGTGTTCAGCTTGGCATTCAACTCAGAAATGAGCTCTGAATTGCGATGCGCCAGTTCTTGAGTTGAATCCACATCAACTTTCAAAATATGTAAACTTTTATTTGTGGAACTGTCTGGAGTTTCAATCATCATGTTATTGTTAACAACTTCAGTTTGCAAGGAAGCTATGACATCATGCAGAGTCTGAATTTCTTGCTGTAACACGTGTTGCATTATATTTAAATCATAGTGCCCATCGGTGGTGAATTGGAGTCCTAATTCTTCAATAATTGACATAATTTCATTTGTGTGACTTGGATTTCTAGCTGCTGGAGATGCTAACAGTAGACGTAATCTGTCAATTAATTCAATTGGATCATCCAAAAAATGTAGTCAAATTTATAAGCCTCTGTGCCAATCATATTTTGGAAATAAAACTTTACCCAGTAGAGAGCGCTTTTTAATTTGTTTCTTGTTAGTTTTCAAATGTGAAAGGGGAAGTAGTTTTTTTATACAATTTGTATATTTAAAGATTTATAATCACGAAAACCCCTATCAACTCTGTAATGTTTTCGATCTTCTTAAACATCTTTTTAAACAAAAGTTCAAGCAAACCCAGAGTCTTTGCATAGCTTACAGTACCTATATTAATAAGATTTTTATTGAAACTTATTTAAGAATCTTCAATCATTAGCCTGTCTTTCGATAATTTTCGTACACCATAACGATTATCTATACCTCTCCTTCTCTCTCCCAACTTTTGAAGATAATCAATTGCTACATCAATTAATAAAAAGGGGGCTAATGTTTCTAAATGCCCTGAAGTCTCAGAATCGTATGCTGGCAAGAATGAAGTTTTATCATCTTGATCATTTTGCTCTTCACGTTCATGATCTTGACTTCATTTTCAATTGTATCTATTCTTTTGGTAGTTTTAAAACCATAAACTATATTTTCAAGTAGTGTAATAATGCGCTTAAGGGCATAATTTAATGTCTGATCAACTGTTTCTTTACCAAACTCTAGTAATCTATGCTTCCGTCGAATCGCTTCACTAGCTTTAGCAATTTCATGAAAAACATGTTCTTGCTTATGAAAGCTCTCTTGACCTGTAGACATATTAATGCCGTAGTGTTCAAAGTGCAACTGTTTTTTTTTTTTTTTTTTTTAACTGCTTTTCCAGATTAACAAAACAGTCAAAACCTTTTCTATATATACCTTGATTAAGATTTCTATCCTAATCAATTACAACAAATCCATTCTTATCCTTATGCCAACAAGCTAAACACACCTTTTTGAATTGTAAATAAGGCATGCCACTATTCACATGATCATCATATATAAGCTTCAGATTCATCTCATCTTGTTTGAACAATACAAGCAAATTAACATTATCACGTATAAAATGTTTAAGAATACGAGCATATGTCTGGCTCAAATAGAAACAGTCAAAGTCCTTGTGCCTACCAGTTGAAAGAAATGCTTTTATATTATCTTGCTTTTCACAGGCAACATCATCAAATACAAACACTGAATTTAATTTAGCCTTACTTAGTATTACATTATCATGCTCATTGAAAACATATTACTCTACGCCAGCTAACAAGTGACGACTTTTTCCTTAAAAAATTTATTTTGGTTGATTTAAAGATTAAGAATAAATATAAATATTTTTTAATCTCAATCCATTTGAAGGTATTAATAGAAACAACAAAGCAATTGTCTTTCCACAGTTAAAAGGTGAACAAAATATTGCTCGTACACTGTTTGGTAACAAATTTCCAGGCCGTTTTTCTTTTTTCTTATTTTCAATAACCGAATCGAAATTATCGATATGCAGCTTTATAGGTTGTATCTCAAACTTCATCTTGACTATGACTGAGTGAGAAAGTATAAATGTCAGGTTTATGCAGTTTCAATCATTAGTCTAAGAGTATCTCTCAAACAGATATGCCTTTATTTCAAACTATATAAAGTAGGATTAAGACTTCATCTAAAGCCAAATACTCAAGGAGGAGGACTTACATGCAAATCAAAAAGTTAAAGTGACGCTACCTGAGCGTGCATTATCCGATGCAAATTTACTTAATTTCGCAAAATCTTTAAAAAATAAACATTTTCGAGGTGTTTTAATGCGAAATGGATTACCAGACGGTGGGCTATGTAAATATGAAGATGCTATTGTTCACCTTGATGATAAAAACATTTTAGACACTCATTGGGTTGTGTATAAAAAGCTTAACAATAAAGTGATTCATTTTTATAGCTTCGGTAACCTCAAGTCACCTTTGGATCTTTTTAAATATCTAGGTGTTGGTAGCGTAAAATATAATCATGAAAGGTATCAAAATTATTATACATTTTTATGCGGACATTTAGGTCTTAAATTTTTATGTAATCAATAAAAATCTCAAATCATATATAATCTATATAAATGTAGAGAGACTAATGATTTCAAGTCACTCAAAGACTAGCCGTCATCATGGATGATTCATTGAAGCTAACATTATCGAGCATTTCTTCAATCCTAGAAAATCAGTATTTTCCTCCAATTGAGTTGTCTTCATACAAAAATTACGCTCTTGGTCCTGTTGAATTTCTAACCTTCAACTTAATTTCCAATCTAGACATTAGTCATAATAAATTCTATGTGGGTAAAAAAATAATTGAAATACCTACAGGAAGTTATGAAATAGGTGATATACAGCGCTATCTACACAATGTTTTAGTAAAAAAGGGTATTGAAATTCATATTAAACCTAATAATAATATATTACGAAGTGAAATTGATCGCAATCGAGGTATAAACTTTGAAAACTCAGACTTAGTTGCACGTTTATTGGAAATTTAACCAAGAATATTGAAACCTAATAAAGATCATGAATCTGACCAACCAATATCCATAATTAAAATAAATTCTCTCAGAGTTGAATGTAACATAACTACAGGAGCGTACATCAATGGTCCAAAAGTGCACACTATTCATGAATTTTTTTCCCGTTGTGCCACCAGGAAATAAGATAGTAGAAGTCCCATCACACATCATTTAGTCACCGATCACCATCAAGACAATAGATCATATACAGCTCCGTATAGTTGATCAAGACGGACATTTGGTTAATTTTCGTGGAGAAATTATAACACTAAGACTGCACATCAAGTCTGTATGATAATGGGCATTCTTTCCAATAAAAAGGTTGAATTCGGCTATAATACTTTAGTACCATGGAGCAAGTGCATCAGTCGACAGCAAGCTGTCAAAGGGATAACATCTAAGAATGTGCTGTTTCTGACAAGGCTGGGATACGAGGTCACGCCACTCGCAAAAAGAAGAGAATAAAGAGATTCAAGATTTTTTGTGCTTGTATCTATATCTTTGTATATCGACGTTTAATTGTTTGCCATGGAAGGGGAAATGTTAATCATTCAATCACCCATCATTTTTGATGAATCTATCGCTCATTGTGAAGTTCATGCACATCAGCCCTACGCCTTCTCAACCTTTAACAACAGTGATGCAATTCGAATTGCTGTGCAAAATCAAGATCATTGTGTGTTATCAAGCAGAGGTTCACTTCACATTCAAGGAAGATTTACCAAAGCTACTGGAAATCCAGCTAATAATGAAAAATTTCATTTATTTGAAGAGGCAAGATACGAGCTCAATGCCGTAGAGATTGATAAAAAAAATGTGGCTCTTACAAGTTTAATGAAAAATTACCTTCCCATGGATTCTAGTGGAAGCAGATTTTTTGAAAACGCTGGATGGCTTGATTTTAACAATGAATATGCATTAACCAATGAAAATGGTTATTCTGATGTATCAATACCTCTTAGTATGATATTTTGTTTTACTGTGGATTATAAAAAAATAATCGTTAATGCCAAGCATGAGCTGATATTGAATAGATCAAAGGTGATACAAACACTATTATGTAAACAGGAGCAGCAGGGGTCACAGTTGAAGCTTTTAAAATCGCAATTATTAAAGTAGAGTGGTTATTACCATACGTGAGATTGTCAGATCCAATTCCAATGAGTTTTCGTACCTGGGAATTATAAGAATATCCAGTTCTGCCGTCCACATCTAAACACATCTGGACTGTGAAAACTTCTACTCAGATGGAAAAACCTAGATTTGTTATATTAGAATTTCAAACAACTAAGAAAAATGCTGGTGCTCAAAATTCTAGTTATTTTAATCATTGCAAAATATCTGATGTCAAATTATTTCGAAATTGTCGATGCTATCCATACGACAATTAAAATTTAGATTTTAATAAAAATCAGTATGATTTATTGTATGAAATGTTTGCAAATTTTCAATCGACATACTATGGTAAAGAACCTCAGAATTTAATGTCAAAGAAAGATTTTATGCAATATGCTCTATTGATGGTTATTGAGTGTCGAAACAAAACGAAGCATTAAAATTTGGACCTGTAGACATTCGCTTGGAATTCAAAGAAAAAGAAAATTTTCCTGCGCAAACATTTGCATATTGTCTTATATTGCATGTCCGTATTGTTGAGTATAACACAATAAGTAGTGTGGTGAAAAAGTTGATATGAAAAAATAGTGTTAACAAGTAAAAAGAGTTTAGTTGCATATCTATGTATAATTATAATCTACTAATTTTTTTAAGTATAATGTACTGGTTTTTCTGTTGAAAATAAAATTTTTTGAAATGAAAATTATGATGTTTTTTCAGAGTTCCTTGTCCTTACAATAATAAGTGCGAATAGTAGATAACCGTTTGATCGTTGAACATCGTTGGCATTGGAATATTACGTTTGCTGGATCAGGTTGCATCCGATAGCTACAATAGTTTAAGAAAATGATTTTCAGGTTGCATTCAATAAAAAACAGTTTAGATTCAATTAATTTTCTTTTATTTACAATAACTTGTATTTTGCAAACAATTGTACAGTTTCTCAACTTCTTCCAATTTACATATTAATTAAAAATTTTGCTATTTCCAATTATATATTTTAGTAAAGCAATATGTAGATTATAGACTATATCACCTGCATTAAAGATTTTACACTAGCCCTAGGTCTCCAAGGAGTGTATCAAGGACTAGTACCAATTCACTAGTGTATATGGTAATCTTTAATGTAGGTGATAGTATATATATGGTAGGGTAGATCGAAAAACGCGGGTTTGCTGTAATACAATTCTCATAGCGCGGAAAACTTACGCATACGCGTCATTAAATAGGGAAAAATAAAAACAAATTTTTTTTCAAAATTTGAAATCGCACAAAAGGCCTAAAGTTACAAAAAAGTCAAAATACGGGTAATTTTTTAAAACACGAAAAAATTACAACAAAAAACTTTTTGTTTTAATAATGAAAAAAGTGTTTCAAGAGTGGCCTTAATCCATACAAAAAATAATTGGACCCATTCCCGTTGAACTGAATTCACGCAAAAGGCCTAAAGTTGCGGGTTGTTTTGTCAAAAAACGATATTTCATGATTTTCGACGATTTTTAAACATGTGATAAAATCATACAAGTTGTATGTTTTAATTTTAATAGTGTAAAAATTATGTAATATTGTTTTACTAATCCACAAAAAATACTTTTATACCTGAGTCAGGCCATGTCAACTGAGCCCATGAAATTTTAGCGATTTTTCAAAAAGTGACAACAATTGAAAAAATTGGTAGATAATGACATTAAACAAAAACTTTAAACCGTTTTTTGAAAAACCGCACCGTTTTCAGTATTTTTAATAATAATGATTTTTGCGACTTTTAATTGAAAAATAAATAACTTACGACTCGTTTGCAATAATCGAATGAATTTTTTTTTGACAGTAGTGAAGCGTTTTCCCTTTCGAATAAGAATTTTTTTACAATAATATTTCCAAATTATTATTTTTACATTCTCATCTAGAGAAGGTATTAGATTTGTGTAAAATTTGACTCCCCCCCCCGGTTATTTTCAAATGTCTACGTTTTGAGATCCCCTGAACCCGAAAAACAGGTTTTTACGAATGTGTATGTCTGCCTGTATGTATGTATGTATGCCTTTATGTATGCCCGTATGTATGTATGTATGTCTGTCTGTGAGCACGATAACTTTCGAAAAAATCAACAGATTGGATTGGCCTTTGGTATACTGTTTTAGTGTTTCAAATTGAAGGTCAAATTCGTTAGCCAGCCATTTTGGATAAGAATGCAAAAAGTGAGCACATTTTGAAAATTTTTGAGACCACTTTTTTTCAAGTTAATAGAACCTTAAGTAAATTAGTGCTTCTTTTCATGTTAAACTGACGTAATTGAAGAAAAAGCATGTCATAACGATTAAGCTTACTAAGAGAGTATTAGCCGGCGACGCGCGTAATAGCGAGCACGCCAAGTCCTAAAACCTAGAGGAACCGCGTGTAAAGCATGAGCCAAATGTATTTGAGCGCGTAGCGCGAGATGAACACTTAATCGAGGGCGAAGCGCGAGATCCAACAGGTGCGCGCCCTAGGCGCACCCAAACCTGCGAGCGAAGCGAGCGGCGCGCGAAAAGCGCGATGAGAATGTATCCGCGATGCGAGCAGATTTTTTATTAACAATTATTTAAACAAATTCAATTATTTATAACTTCTAAGTCTAAGATAGCAGTCAAACTAACACATAATGTAGTTTGCACACTTCTTTCTGTTCTCAAAAAAAAAAAATTAGTAATTCTCACTCTGACTGTCTTAAAAAAAAGTTTTTATCGCCAGAGCCGCGTAATAATTGTCGCGTTGACCGGCGCGCTCGGCACATGCGGCTCATTCTACGAATGCGTTTGTTTATACTCATTTGTTTGGATTCATATATTTCTAAGTTCTGTATTAATTGGTTGTTTCGGTAAAAAATGCCTCTGGGATATAATTTTACAAGAATATGGTAAAGAATTATTATTTTAGACATAATTACCTTTCTTAATGAAGAATTTAATACAAATGTCAACATTCATTATTTATTAAAAATTTTACAATAACATGTGTGACCGAAGAAGTATCGCCAGAAAAAACCTTGTAACGAACAGTTGTTACAACAAAATTCAAAATCTATTTTATTGAAGAAATCTTCTGCCCATTCGAAGAGTTTTCCATTCTGCTTTAATTTTGAAATCTTTTTCATGATAAACTTAATTTAGAAAGTTAAAGCTGTTTCTATATTGTGAAGCCGCGCCGTCCGAAAAATATACAAATTTTTTAAAACATCTCCTTCCAAACTTTTGTTTCAAATAAGTTGCTAATTTTCCATTGAATAAATGTACAGATTTTGTGTCATGAGTTACTTTTCACATATAAACTAATCACATATGGATGAACTGTGGCCTGGTTACTTGTCCAATGATGCAATTGGATTGCGTTTCGAATGTGAAACGTATAGTTCTCAGCAAAATCCAAACTGATAACGAACTCTCCAGCAGAACACTCTCAAGCAAAACATGATTTGCACGATAAAAATTTGAAACTCATGTTGATAAAGTTCCACTAATTAAGAATACTCGCAAGTATCATCCACGTGAAGTTGTAAATGCAACATCTTTTGTTTGGATGGTGAGAGAGTTTTTCTGAATGTGAGAAACTCCCTGTTGTAGATTTTGAGCTGATACATCAGAAGAAGTTATTGATATCACTAAAACCGATCTGAGTAAAGATCAGCAGTATCTCGTAGATATTGTAAGAGCGGTCAACACAGAAATCTGTAATCCAGAATTGGCTGCTAAGGATCCTGGACGCATCAGACACTCTCGTTGGCTAATCTGTGCTAACCGGGTTTTAAGATTCTGTGTCTCCCAAACTAGTCCAAAAATTGAGTTACAGACTCTTGAAAATTACATTGTGAAGACATATGCACCTGTTTGGTTTGATATAAAGAAAAACTACGCTGTGGAAGATGGACCAAAGCATATTTTGAAGATATTTAAAACAACCAGACATCTATCGGACAATATCAAGCAAAACATTGATTCAGGAATTCAATGGAACGCATTCTTCTGCCACCCACAAAATATGTTGTTGGCTATGATAATGGACGAAAGAACACGCATTAGAGAACTTGGCTACAGGAGTAGCCAGGAGTAATTTAACACCGCCGCCACTATTGTCCAAGATGCCAACTAAAGACATTGCGTCTTTATTAAAAGACAAATCTCTACCAGGGTTTAACTACCTCAAATTCCCATGCCACACCCAGTCAGTTGAGAGGTGTGTAAAATTGGTTACAAAGGCAGCAGGAAAAGTGTGCGGGCATGAAAATCGAGATGGTTATATTAGAGCTACTTTAAAATCAAGGCAGCAGATGCCCACATTTAATTGCAAGTCACAATTAAAAGGGACTTATATGTAAATTACCTTTTGCCTACAACGAACACATGCATAGTACTAAGTAAATAGTTACTGTAAATACAATTTACCCTGGTTGGTTGGTTCGGTAAGGGGCAGGTGGGACTCGCCTTGCAGCCACGTCCTCGCCGTGAGTCCTGGGTCATTTCAGCACAGATTAAATGTTGAAATGAG
>JAAAKG020140039.1:0-34525 GCA_010014905.2 Druon quercuslanigerum | reverse complement strand
AAAAAATGTAATAAATTATTATATTATATATATATATATATAATTATATTACATATATATTAATAATTATTTTTTTTAGAAAGTTCAACTTTTTTGTTGAAAATTTAATTATTTGATGGAAAATTTATATATTTGGTAAAAAGGTCATAAAGTTGGACATAAAGTTCATATTGTTTGTTGTAAGGTTGTAAGGTTTGTTTTGGTTAAAAATTTAATTATTTGATAGAAAATTCATATATTTTTTTAAAAAGTCGCCTTTTTGCGTTGCAAGTTATTCTTGTTTGATGAAAGTTCAAATTTTTTGTTGAGAATTGAACATTTTTGTTAAAACTTCGTCTTTACCGATTTAAAAGATCACTGATTTCTAAAAAATTTGGCTTTTTAGCTTAACAATTTTACTCTTTTTTGAAAATTTACCTTTAACAGTAAAAAAGGCATATGTTTTGGACAAAAATGAATTTTTTAATGTAAATTAAACTGTATTCTAAGAAACTTAGCTTTTTGTATCAAAAATTAAAATATTTGATTGAATTCCAATCATTTTTGGTCTTAATTTCCTTTTGAATTGAACATTCAACTTTTATGGTGGACAAGTCACCCTTCATGGTTGAAAATTTATCTTTCTTGGTTGACAAGCAACATTTTTGCTACAAGTTTAATTGTTGTCGAAAAAATTCGTCTTTTTGTATTAAAAATATTACTATTTATTTAAATTTTTAACCATTTTTGGGAAAATTGTCTCTTTAATGAGAGTGGTTAATGTAACTGTTTGGTCGAGATTTTTTTTTTTCAAGATTAGTCTTATAGTGTTAAAAATTGATTTCACAACGTAAAAATTTTGTTTTATTTAAAAATTCAACTATTTTGTTGAAAACGCATTTAAACTTGTGCAATCTTTTCAAAATCTACATAATTTTGAATGTAAAATATTATTTGCAGGGTCTAAAGGCAGCTGAAATCGGGAAAGAATTTGGACCACGACGATTGAAAGCACCACAGTGCGAAAACATACATATTTTTTATTAAAAAGTTATTGTTCACTTATTTAATCCATTTCTTAATATTTCACATATTTCAAAAAACTTAATTAAGTTGGCCGCATACCAGACATATTAGGTAATGTCGGTAAACATTCCGTTTTATTAAAATACTAGCATGGGGTTTTAATAAAAATAATACATTATGTTTTAATTTTTTTTTTTGCGAAATTAAAAACAAATATTACCGGAGATACTTGATTCAATTATAAAATATAGCCGTTTTGATTATCTGAGATAGTTATTTTGACTAACAGAGATAAAAATTTTGGGTATATGAGCATAAGTAGCATAAACTTGACACTCTGAGATAGTGCATATAGCCTTCAAATTTTCATACTCAATAATGGTAATCTTGACATTCTGGGATAGTAAACCTAGCTATTAAATTTTGACACTCCGCGGATGGTACGCCCAACCATCTAAGGGGCTTTTCCATATATCTAACTTAAATCTAATCAGTCTGACACTCTAGATGTTCAGACTGACCATCAATTTTACTCCGTATAACAACTAGAATTATTTTTATCATAATCAGGTGGACGGCCTGTTTGGGCATCCACAGGTGATTTAGAATCCCTATCAGGACCCTACCATGTCAAGCATCCTACCTTTCAAAAATGCTAAGGATTCTTTCATACTTCATAGGTTTTATATTCATGTTCATGTTTTTCAGGTTTTATTGGATGATTTAATTAAATTTCTGACTCTCATCTTTCTTAA
Organism: Druon quercuslanigerum; assembly: GCA_010014905.2. Taxonomy (NCBI): domain Eukaryota; kingdom Metazoa; phylum Arthropoda; class Insecta; order Hymenoptera; family Cynipidae; genus Druon; species Druon quercuslanigerum. The sequence continues at coordinate 32,765 of JAAAKG020140039.1, read as the reverse complement.
ATAAAACAGATAAAAAGTTGACCCTCTAATAAGATTAAGTTAACACTCCGAGATAGTCAAACTAACCTGTGATAGTCAAGCTAACCGTCAAATTTTAATACTCCACTGATGTTACACCAGCTTGGATGCTGTCACATAGTTGAAGCTTAAAAATAGTTAATATGGCACTCTGGATGTTCAGAATGACTAGCCATTTTTCTCCGTAAAGTTGCACAGTTTCCTTATTAGGACAGTATGTCAGATTGAAGTAGGCGTAAAAATCTAAATCGTAATCAATGTGATGACAAGTTGATTTGCACATTAGATTTGTGCTCATCGAGCTCGTCATTGAATGAGTTGCAGAGCGAGTAGAGATTTCCTTGTAACGTTGTAACGTAAATGAACTGATGGGACCTGATGCAATTAACTCGTAATTAGCGCAGCAGACGCCGTCCAGTCTGCCGTTGCGGAAAGTATGCTCGGCTGTTACGATACGTAAGCGATTAAAGGCGGAATTCGTTGCAGACTCACGTTCCACCGATAAGATTAATTGATCGATCGATAATCCGCTGTATTAGAGAACAGACCAAATTATCTATGTGAAAGAAATTATAAATAAAAAGGATGCTTCATGTTTATGTCATGATTTATGTCATGGTCATTTTCCGGGTTTTTCCCGGTTCGCAATCCAGCGGATCAGAAATAATTTTGATAAAAATCTTGTCTAAATAATTAGTAGGAATAGTTTATGTTGATCAGGTAAGAGCTTAATTAGAATTTAATTATTTTCGATCTTATTTTTTTTCTTTGCTTCTATCGTTAGAAAAAAATTTGAAAAAATGCACAGAAATTCTTTTAATCATGCTCAACGTGCATGAATTTTTCGGAAAAATTGTTGGGGGGCCATCTAAACTCAAGAAACTTTTCATGAAAATTTTTTATTTGAATTTCTGTGTGTGATAAAACTCAAGTACTATTTCAGTTATTTTAACAAAGAATAGTTACCCAAAGGGCTATAATTGTAAATTTTTTCAAATTTTTAAATTTGGGGGAAATTAGTGTAAATGATTAAAAAAGTATTTTCAGGATAGGTTGGTCTAAATTTATTCCTGCCCAAAAAATGCAAAAGAGCATTTTTCTATCAAATTGTATTTTTAAATAATTTTAGTTTCTTTGAATAGTTTTTTCTTTTCCTATAACTCGCGAACAGTTATTATCATGCGGAATAAATTATACAAAGTTGATGAATGATCATTTTTTTCCAACAGTTTATTTAGTACTTATTTAAATATTTTTTATTTGTTTAAACCATTGTCCCCTGTGAAGCGAGAACATTTATTATTTTTAGGAATTAATAACACAATTAACTTATTGGCATTATACAAATTGCACCAGCATACCAAAAAAAATCCAACATCCTCTAAATAAGTAGGAGTGTCCATGAAAAGTACAAATGATTTAAGTGAACAATTTGTTTTGTGTAATTACTATTTAAAAATTTTTAAATCAGAACTGCACAATGTATTTATATCAATATCCGTGAACCTAGATTGGATTACAAGTCAGTATCAGTAGAACGTTAAAGTGCAAGTTAATTTTCATAAAAATTTCTTTATGTGGATGTTTTTTCCTAACCGTGAGCGAGTATGAAAATGAAAGGAAGAGCCCCAAATTGGAATTAGTATGACTTTTGGCAATTAGTATCAATTAACTTTGAAGATGTTGAATCTTTTTGGTACTAATCCAAATACTTATTGGCCTTATAAAAATTGGACCAGCATACCAACAAAACGCAACAACCTCTTTATTAAGAAAGATCTTTATTAGTAGATATGCCTATGGATGATACAACTGGTTTAAGTGGTCAATTTTGTTTGTCCATTCACTATTGACACGCTTTCAAACCAGAACTACAAAAATTGTTTATAGTTGCGCATAATTTTAAGCCCTGATTTTTGCCAAAGCTTTAAATTCAGTCAGTATCATTAGAACGTTAAAGTGCAAGCTAATTTTCATAAAACACTCTTCATGAGATTTATATTCCTAACAATGCACGAGTATCAAATTGGAAAGAAGAGATTCAAATCGGTCTTATTATGACCATTGGTCACTAATAAGATTTAATTGGAAGATGTTGATTCTTGTTGGTACACTGATTAAAATACTTATCGGTCTTATATTAATTGGACCTGTATAACAACAAATCAAGCATCCTCTAAATAAATAGGAGTTTTCATGGATGGTACTGCAGGTTTAAGTAAACAGCTTGGTTTGTTTAATTAATATTTACAAATTTTAAAATCAATACTGCGCAAAGAGTCTATAAGAATATCCGTTAGTCTGGATTGGATTAAAGCTCTGTATCAATAGATCGTTAAAGTTCAAAATAATTTTCATAAAACGCTCTTTATGAGGATGTCCTTCCGAATCGTGTACGAGTATGAAAATGGTAGGAAGAGCCGCAAATAGGTCTTAGTATAAACATTGAACATTGATAACAAATAATTTAGAAGACGTTAAATCTTGTTGGTATGCTAGTCCAAACATTTATTAGTCTTATTTTAATTGGACCAGCATACCAAAAAAATCCAACATCTCCTAAATAAGTACGAGTAACTATAGAAGGTACAACTGGTTTAAGTGGACAATTTGATTTGTGCAATTACTTTTCACAAACTTTAAAATCAGAATTGCACAATGTTTCTATATCAATATCCTTGAACCTGGATTGGATTACAACTCAGTATCAGTAGACCGTTAAAGTGCAAGTTAATTTTCATTAAACGCTCTTCATTAGTTTTCTATTCCTAACAATGCACGAATATAAAATTTAGAAGAGAGATCCAAATCAGTCATATTATGAGCATTGGACACTAGTAGGATTTAATTGGAAGATTTTGGATCTTGTTGGTATACTGATAAAAATACTTATTGGTCTTATCCTAATTGGACCAGTATAACAACCAAATCAAACATCCTCTAAATAAGTAGGAACTGCACAAAGTGTCTATAAGAATATTATGGATTAAAACTCAGTATCAATAGACATTTCCTAAATAAGTAAGAGTAACTACAGAAGGTACAATTGGTTTAAGTGGACAATTTGATTTGTGTAATTACTTTTCACAAACTTTAAAATCAGAATTGCACAATGTTTCTGTATCAATATCCTTGAACCTGGATTGGATTACAACTCAGTATCAGTAGACCGTTAAAGTGCAAGTTAATTTTCATAAAACGCTCTTTATGAGTTTTTTATTCCTAACAATGCACGAATATAAAATTTAGAAGAAGAGATCCAAATCAGTCATATTTTGAGCATTGGACACTAGTAGGATTTAATTAGAAGATTTTGGATCTTGTTGGTATACTGATTAAAATACTTATTGGTCTTATCCTAATTGGACCAGTATAACAACCAAATCAAACATCCTCTAAATAAGTAGGAACTGCACAAAGTGTCTATAAGAATATTATGGATTAAAACTCAGTATCAATAGACATTTCCTAAATAAGTAAGAGTAACTACAGAAGGTACAATTGGTTTAAGTGGACAATTTGATTTGTGTAATTACTTTTCACAAACTTTAAAATCAGAATTGCACAATGTTTCTATATCAATATCCGTGAACCTGGATTGGATTACAACTCAGTATCAGCAGACCGTTAAAGTGCAAGTTAATTTTCATAAAACGCTCTTTATGGGGTTGTCCTTCCTAACCGTGAACGAGTATGAAAATGGAAGGAAGAGCCCCAAATCGGTCTTAGTATGGACATTGGACATCGTGGACTATTCCGAGGTTAAATCGTCGCGTCGCGTAACGCCTCGGTATATGGTTTGCTTTTCCTCGGATTTCGTTTGAGAATTGAGCATGCGAGCGAGTGAGAGTCCGGAGATAAGGTAATCCGGACCTGAAAACTCACCCAAACCTCACATTGGTGCGGATACCGAGGCGAGGAGAGGCAAGGGTTTAATGCAAACTTAGCAGGCTGAACACCTCCACCCACCGGAAAACAATAAACAGGCTGTACTAGCTATACCCGATTAAGCACTAAGCACTGGTCTTCGAAGCGAAATCCACCCTTTCGAATTCGGCTTGGAGCGAATCGCGAATCGGAAAGTACCCGCTACTTATCGAACCGAACGAAATGAGGTTTTATCGAGAAGCAGGAGTTGAAGAAGGCATTGCCATTATTAAGAACTTCATTTAGCTGCTCCACCTTTTTTCCCTCTTTTTAAAACCCCCTTAACCGTCTATCCTCAAGTCAACTCGAACTGTTTGATTGTATTTATTTAACGCTAACTCTGAACGAGTCGTTCCTACAGGGCATTGAATCGAAGACCAACCCTCAATTTCTGCTATGGGAATGTTGCGACTGACCGGAAACTCAAGGGGAAGGGTCTACATTAAAATTTAGTTGTGGTTATGCACTTTAGAAAGTTTAGTTTATGAACTTGAGGGGTGTGGGCATCATTTTTAATACAAAATAAAAATTTGAATTTTTTTTTTTTTACTTGTCTTTGTTTTCAAGGTTATAACAATATAAGACTCCTAAAATTCTTGAGAAAAATTTAAAAGGATTATGAAAAGTATAGGTATGTTAAATCAATATTTCAGCAAAAACATTTTCAAAAGAATAGTTGAATTGTTAAACAAAAAATTAAATTCTGAAATACAATTTTATCTTGTTGATATATTAATGAAAAAAAAAGATTATTATTTTTAATCGAAAACAATTGAGTTCATCCAGAAGAGACAAATTCGCAAGAAAATAGTTGGATACTCAAATCAAAAGAATAAACCAAGAAAGGCTAGTTTTTAATTAACATGATAAAGTTAAAAATCCTAATCTTCAAAAAAATGGTTGGCTTTAAAACCAAATTTTTCCTATTTGAAAATATGTTTAAAATCTAAAACAAAAATAATTTAATCAGAAAGCTTTGTAATAATATAATTTTTCAAACAAAAAAGATTTTTTAATTTAGAAAATATAAATTTTCCTTCTAATTTTTAGCTAAAAAATGATCTTTCAATGAAATATATGAACTCTCAAGTATTTACAGAAAATAATTTAGCACCGAAAATAAAGTAGTTAATATTTAAATTGAAAAAATTAATTTTTAAAAAAAGAAAGAATTATCAACAAAATACTTGAATTTTCCGCCGAAAAGCTAAATCTTTAAACTGAAAGTTGAATTTTTAACAATGCAGTTAAATTTTAAACCACATTATTAAATTTAAAATTATGTGCTTAAATTTTTAATCAAAAAAGAAAAATTCTTAACTAAAAATGTAAAATTTGTCTAAAAGAGATTTTTAATTTTAATGAGAAACAATTGACTGTGATTAAAAAATTATTTTTAACAAAATGCGCAAATGTTTTTACCAAAAACATTAATCTTCCAAACTAAAAAATAATTTAATTATAATTTTAATTATTGAAGATAATAAAATGTTCACCAAAAGTGATACATTTTTATACAAAAGAGACGAATTTTTACCCAATTGGTTGATTTTTCTACGAAAAAAGATTTTTCAATTAGAACTAAAAAGAAATTGTAGGCAAATTACTATTTAAAGGGAAAAATAATTTTCAATACAAAATACAAATATCTAATACATATTTATTTTGTAAGTTAAAGATGAATTGTCAAGAATAATTGTGAAAATTGTGAAAGTTGATAATTCAACCAAACAAAAAAATTCTACCAAATGAGGTGAATTTTAAAACCAAAAAGATAAGTATTCATTCAAGAAGATTAATTGAGGGGCCGGATCGTATAAGGGCGTATAGAATTTTCTCGTGCGAAATCATAGCCCCCTGGAGGTTTTAAAACAAATTTTGGATTAAAAATTTTTGAAGGGATTATCTGGACGTAAAATTTTATTGTGCATATTTATTCCTCTAGACGAAAAGTTGTAACTTTTTTAGTTTTCGAAATAAAACCGAAAAAAATGACTTTTTTGAAAAACTTGATTTTAATCCGTTTTTACTTCAACTCGTGCTCAGTGCTTCAGCTTCTAAAATTTTATAATGAAAATTTTAGGGATTGTGCTTGAAGATATCCTTAGATTGACAATATGATAGGAATTCAAAACTGTTGTTTTCAAAAATTATTATTAATTTTTTTATGTTGCTCGGCGCAAATCGAACCCTTGTAACTTCCAGCGTATCGTTTAGCAAGGGAATTTCGAGCAGGCAAATACTTCTTGCGTCTAAAATTCGGAGAAAGGTATAATAAAGTTTTTCGGAAAGTTTCAGATCAAAATATTTAATAGTCTAGGAATATTTATGATTTTAGTAAACGTCCGCGCTGGAGTTTTCGTGAGATATTCAACTTTATTAAGCTTAAAATTTAATTCAAAATGCACTGTCGAGAGCATAGCTAAGGACTATTTGATCTCTTTTATATTTTAAATAGATTTAGAAAAAATGTGTAAGAAAATTTGGGCACACGTTTGTTTTCAAAATGCATGTTCAAGGTCGCTTACGAGTAAAGCCGAATGTCGATGTAAACATTAGGTTACAAGAAACAGGAAAAATACATTCAAAATTAAATAAAATTTAAGAATATTTTGTTAACTTATTGTTGTTTAACTGTTATTCACTAAAAAATTTCATAAGATCATTTTAGAAGCAAAACCTCTCTAGCGAGAGAATATGGCACAGCGGAGTGCATAGTAAGCTCGAAAACTACAGCGCTGACGTTCACTAAAATCATAACTACTCCTAAACTTTTAAATATTTTTATCTGAAATTTTTCAAAAAACTTCATTATACCTTTGTGCAAATTTTTGTCGCGCGAAGTATTTGCCTGCTCAAAATTTCCTCGCTAAACGAAACGCTGGAAGTTACAAGTGTGACTATGATTTCGCACGAGAAAATTCTATACGCCCTTATATGATCCGGCCCCTCAATTGTTTGATTAATTTTAAATAACGTCAGCGATTTGCAGCGATTTGCAGCCATTTTTTCAGGTCTGAAAATATGAAATATATCTAAAGTTTAATTTTTTAAATTAAAGTTTGTCATATCACAGGATCAGAATCTTTTGATATTTACAAATAATTATTCCAATTTAAGTAATAGAATGAAAATATTTAAAAATTGCAATTTTTCACTTGTTATAAAATATTAATTTAAGAAACTAGAAACTTAATTAACTAGACTTAACTTAACTAGAAAGTTAATTTTTTAATTGAATTTTGTAAGAAAATCCACAAGAAAAAAAGAATTATTTTTAGAAATCCGGGATTTAATTATGGAAATCATCCAGTTCTTATCTAATAAAAACCATTTCAGCGAAGGCTCATTTAGTGGGATTATTGTTCTGATGTAAAACTAAAAGTGATTCTGATTTTATAAAATTTAAAAAGTCCTTATATTCTCTTGAATTATACCATATTATAGAATATTATTAATGATTTTAGGATCAAATTATTTTTTCATGTTATTAAAATTATTTATTAGGTTTTTGTTATTTTCTTCTTTTATTGTATCGAATCGAATAATTTCTTTTTAATAGCAAATTTTTGTTGGAGGGGACGTTTCAATATCGATTTGCGAAGCCAATTAGTAGAAATGAAACCATTATCATTTTCAATAATCCTTATATTAAAAAAATATAGTATTGCTATTTTCTATTTAATGTGTAAATTGTAATCTTTTATGAATTGAGTTAAAAGTTTTGATAGTTTTTACAATCTTTACTTTAGGAATATTTAAAAATTCATCATCTGCATACCTAAAATTTGAAAATGCAGCTCATCAAAAATTTTGAATTCTAAGACCTACCATACCATTTCGGCCATTGTCGAGTTTTAATTTCAATTCATTTTTAATAAAAATGTTATTAATTTCTAATAAAAGATTTAGGTTTTGGAAAAGCAGACTTTAAAATATTGTTAATTCTTAATTATGTATGTTAATTGGGCAAAATTCTTTCCTTCGAGATTTTTAAATAACCTATTCGGAATTGAGAAAAAGCGACAAGAATGCTTTTGAGATTTTGGTGACACTCATTTTTTAGAAAAGGATTAATTTTTAAATAAAATAATTAAATTGTAATAAATAAAATGTAAAATTAATAAAAATTGTAAATTGTAATAAATTTATTTCGGCTATTGTTATAATCAAATATTTTTATTCGTTGAAAAAAAGATACTATCAAAGACAAAGAGGCAGGGATTCAGTTAGATGTTTCATAGGGAAAATGACTTATTTCAAATAAATTTTAATTTGTTGATTTAATTTTTCAGTATTTTTCTGTTTCAACTATCCCCCTTTTTATGAAACAGCCTTAAATTTGGGAGAAAAGCATATTCATCAAAAGTCGTCAGGATGCAATTTGGCGTAAACTATGGTATAAAATCCGAATCATGATCGTGTTCCCTGTAAACGTGTTATTTCAAACTTTTTTTATTCCCTCTAAAAAGTTTTCCTCCTGGCCTCTCAAGTCCCAAACTTGGAGCGCCTCGATTCCGGTGAAGAGTAAAAAATAAAAAAACTTTGAAATATCCAACTTTAGAGATCTCACCCACCACTACGATATAGAAAGGGGGTTGTTCGGATCCTAATAGAAGGGTTGAGTGACGCCTGACTCCTGCAATCGTGAATGGATTTTTTTTATATCTACTCATTTTTAAATTAATTTTTTAAAACTAATCTTTTATTGTTTAAACGAATGCCAAATTCTAAATAATTTATTTTTGATAGAAATCGCAGGATAAGGACATAATTTGCGATTTATAATGTTCTTGTAATGAATGTCAACAATTTTATATACGTAAAATAAAATAATTTGCTCAAATCAATTTTAAATATTTAAAAAAATAATTTTTTTCACAGTAATTTATTGAAGAAAAATATTAAAAATGTATTTTTTAGAAATTCTTCAATATTCAATATTTCAATATTTATTTTATTTATTTATTATTTCAATATTTTTAGGCAACTTTAAATTGTTTAAATTATTTTTTTTTAAAGTGTGCCAATAATGTTATTTTCATCAGGACATGATTTATAAAATTTGCAATCATATTTTAATTGTTTAAACAAAATGACATTCCTTTATTACATTTTTTCCAAAAAAAGGTGATTTGGGCTATACTTTTTCGACATTTTTCAACCAATTTGGACGTGTTTATAAATTTAATTATTTTTGATGTTCAATTATTTAACCAATTTTTATTGCATCAAAATAATAAAAAATTTTGATATGATTTTTGTCAAATTTTTATCACTAATGATGTGAAAATTTGTTTGTTTTTGTTCTCCTTAAAAATTAATTTTTCGAACTGAAAATTTAACTAATTATTTAAAAAGTTATGTATTCTGTTTAAAATTCGGCTTTTTCGGTTCAGAATTAATTTCGCTGGTGGAAAATTAATACTTTTGGTGGATAATTTATTTTTTAAACTATTCTTTAACTTTTTTTTCTTTTTTCCGTTATTACTGTTTTTTAAAAATTTGTTAAAAATTCGCTTTCTAGTTGAAAATTAACCTGCTTGCGTAGAAATTCCATCTCTTTAGAAAAAAATTGAACCAGTTTTGGTTCAAAGTTAATTCGATTTGGTCAAAAAGTCTAGTATTATATTTTTTGGTTAAAACTCTTTTCTCTCTTTGAAGAATTTTCCTTAGTTGAAAATTCAACTTTCGTTGAGATTTTTGTAGAAAATCCAACTAATTGGTTAAAGTTAAATTAGTTTGCTATTTCCTTAAAAATTCAAATAGGTTGGTACAAAATTGAAATATTTGTTTGAAAATTTAATTGCATGGTTAAAATTTTTAAAAATTGTTAAAAATTAATTTCTTTGCGTGAACATTTATCATTTTAGTTAAAAATTTATCTTTTTGGTTGAAACTTCTTTTTTTGTAAAAATAAACTTTCTATTGAGCATCCGATTTCGAAACAAATCGCAATCCGCAGTGAAACCGGGTAAGATTCTTAAAGAAGGAATCAAAAATTGAAAGTTTTTTAGGCTAAAATAAAAACTACCAGTAAATTCTTGGGGAATATATTTTTTCTAGTTGAAAATTCCACTATTCAGTTAAAAATTAACTTTTCTGTTGAAAAGTCATCTTATTAGACAAATTCAACTGTATTTGATTTTTAATTAAATTTTTTCTCATCAAAATATCAAATATTAAATTTTTTTTTGTTTAAAATTCAACTTTGAAAGGTTGAAACTTCCTTTTTTTTGCTTGAAAATAAATCTTCTGATAAGCATCCTTATTATCTCGGGACCAAGTTTTTTTTGTTGAGAAGAATTAAAAACACGTTTTTTAACCGCTATCCAAAGCAGCTTTCGAAACCAATCGCAATCCGCAGTCAAGCCGGGGCTAATTTTTTAAACGTCTTGTTTTCTAATATCTGAAATGTCTCTTTAAGATTCTTGAAAAGAAATCAGATCCTGGTAAAAACAAGGAGGAAAATTCAAATTTAAGGTGAAAAAGAGATTAAAATAGAAAATCGGCATCTTTTCCTTTGGGTAAAAAATAGATCGTCTATTTAGCATATCATCTCGGAACCAAGTTTGAAAAAAAATGTAAAAATCGTTTTTTAATCGCTATCTAATGCCACTTTCGAAAAGAAACGCAATCCGCAGTCAAACCAAGACCAATTTCGAAGTGTCTTGTTTTCAAATGTCTTGAAAATATCTTTAAGGTTCTCAAGAAGGATTTAAAACCTTGTCAAAAGGGAGAAAAATTGAGTAAAAACTCTACTAACAATTTACTTTCGATTTCAATGTATTAATAATTTTTTAAACCTTTTAAACATGGTATCGTGATCTTAAATTCTGATTTCTCTAAAAAAATCATTCTTTTGGATTATTTTTTTTTCATTTAGCAACCTCATCTATCAAAAGCAGGTTTTTTCCAAAAAACTGAAGCCTCATTTTTCAATCGCTATACAAAGCCATCTTCTAAGCCAATCGCAATCCGCAGTCAAGCCGGGTGCACTTTTAGTTATGTGTCTAGCTTTGAGATGATCAACTTCCATGTCCATTTCGTCGAAGCTTAATAAATTTTTGCTTATTCTCTCTAAAAAGTTTTCTTTCTAGCCTCTCTATGTTCCAAACTCGGAACTCCTCAGCGCCGTTGAAAAATAAAAAAAATAAAACTTTGTAAAATTCAACTTGACAGATCGAGCAGGTTGAGCAGACGGGCGATATAGAAAGGAGGTTGTTCGGGCCCCCGTCGACGGATTGATTGACGCCTAACCCTCGCAATCGTGTCCTAAGTTCGAACTTTCCCCATTACGGCCAATGTGCAACACCGGCATTCCGCTCAGAACGCGGCACGGCGCAGTAATGTAAAGGAACGAGTTAAATCGCTCGACCTTTATTGCCGTCTTAAAGCAGTCGAGCGGGGTCGGCATCGGATCGCTTTTTGGTGTATTTCGCCGAGAGACAAAAACATTAGCATAAATCAGGAAGAACTGTAGCTAGGGTGAGAAAGCGGGAATGAGTCGTGGGCCGGGGGGTGGCTTTTGCCGAGCTGGGACTAGAAGTCGGATGTTTATTCGATTCACTTTTCCCCACCCATTCAAATCTCTATCCCCCTTCACCTTCCCCTTTCCCCTTCACCCCTCCCCCTGCCCAACACACAATTTCTTCCCCCCAGGCACGGGTCTCGGTTCCTCAGTTCTTGTAATTAGTACCGTGAAAACTTGCGAACACTCCTATAGTCGCTTCTTTGTCGAACCGTTAGCGGAACGTGTATTTTTAGCGTATAAGGTAAACATGCGAAGTCTCTTCAAGCGGCACCACTCGAGCTTAACACACAAACGAATTATTCTCATCTTCAATATCCAAGCTTTTGTATCTTTATAAATAATTTTTTCTTTTCCTAAGGTTTAAAAGTGGTTAATTGAAAATATAGTCGAAAAGTGGATCAGGCTTGACTGCGGATTGCGATTGGTTTGAAAATCGGGTTTGGCTTTTACATAGGAAGAAGCTCGTGATGATTGAATGAACTGTAGATTTGCAGATTACTAGTCCTGATGTTTGATATTTGCAGATTGCTGTCTTGGATCAGTAATCTGAAAATCTACATCTCATTCTCAAATTTTTAGAAGCTAGTTGAAGTTTCAACTAAAAAGTTGAACTTCCGGCAAGACAGTTTACATTCAGCCCAGGGAGATTGAATTTGTAAAAAAATAATTAATCTTTTAAGAAAATATTTAAATTTATACGAAATAGCTCAATTTGAATATTCCATAAAAACGAAATCACTTATTAAAGATGAAACAAATTTCCACTTTCAAGACAAAGAGTTGTTCAATTGAAGCAAGAAAAAGTATCCAGGTTTGATGAAATGGTACTAGAAGTTCACAATCTAAAAGATACACTCTCCTAACATAATCAGGCTTGACTGCGGATTGCGATTGTTTTAAAAATCGGCGTTGGTGAGCAATTAAATAACGTATTTTCAATTTGTTTCAAAAATAAAAAGTTGCTTCCGAGATGTCCGGATGCTAAATAAGAAAAAAAATATTTTGATCCAACGAAATAAAATACCACGCTAAATAAAAAAAAAAATTATTCTCATCTTCCATCTAAAACCTTTTGTATCTTTCTAACTAATTTTTTTTAACTTTTAAAAGAAGTTAAATAAAAACATAGTTGAAGGGTAGCAGTACAGAACAAGATAAACATCAAAATGAGAAATTTTCAAAAGAGTGAAAAAATATTCTGTTAACTTGAGATCACTATTTAAAGTTAATTTTAATTATAATTCTTATTGATAATAAATTTAAAAAAACATATAACAGATATCTACTACCAAGAAAGTTTTTCACATTAAGGCCCACAAAATTTATCAAAAAAAAACATCCAGGTTCGATGAAATGAAAGTGTAAGTTCACAATCTAAAAGATACACTCACCAAAAATAATTGGATCAGGGTTGACTGCGGATAGCGATTGTTTTAAAAATCGGCCTTGGTGAGCAATTATATAAAATAATTTTAATGTATTGCAAAAATAAAAAGTTGCTTTTGAGATGTCCGGATGCTAAATAAGAAAAAATATTTTGATCCAACAAAATAAAATACCACGCTAGGTAAAAAAAAATTTATTCTCATCTTCCGTCTACCACCTTTTGTGTGTTTTTAATTATTTTTTTTTTTAACTTTTAAAAGTAGTTAATTAAAAATATAGTTGAAGGGTAGCAGTACAGAATAAGATAAACATCGAAATGAGAAATTTACTAAAGAGCGAAAAAATATTCTGTTACCTTGAGATCACTATTTAAAGTTAATATCAAACAGATGTCTACTACCAAAAAAGTGTTTGTTACATTAAGGCTCACAAAATTTATCAAAAAAAAGCATTCAGGTTCGTCGAAATGGAAGTAGAAGTTCACAGTCTCAATGATGCATTCACTTAAAATACTTGGATCAGGCTTGACTGCGGATAGCGATTGTTTTAAAAATCGGCCTTGGTGAGCAATTAAATAACGTATTTATAATTTGTTAAAAAATGAAAAGTTGCCTCCGACATGTACGGATGCTCAATAAGAAAACATTGTTTCACTCAAAAAAAAATAAAATACCACGCTAGATGAAAAAAAAGAATTATTTCCATCTTCCATCCACCACCTTTTGTTTCTAACTGATTTTTTTAAACTTTTAAAAGAAGTGAATTTAAAATATAGCTGAAGGGTAGCAGTACAGAAGAAGATAAACATTGAAATAAGAAACTTTTAAAAGAGCGAAAAAATATTCTTTGAAGAATATGTCAAGTTAATTTAATTTTTAAATTAATCTGAATAATTAAATTTCAAGTTAATATAAAACAGATGTCTACTAACAAGAATGTGTTGTTATATTAAGGCCCACAAAACTTATTTTCGAAGTTCGATGAAATGGAAGTGGAAGTTCACAATCTCAAAGATACATTCACCTACAATAATTGGATCAGGCTTGACTGCGGATTTCGATTGTTTTAAAAATCGGCCTTGGTGAGCAATTAAATAACGTAGTTTCAGTTTATTGCAAAAATAAAAAGTTGCTTCCGAGATGTCCGGATGCTAAATAAGAAATAATATTCTGATAAAAAAAAAATAGAATATTGGGATAGATGAAAAAAAAAATTATTAACTTTTTCCCTCTACCACCTTTTGTATCTTTCAAACTGATTTTATTGGACGTTTAAAATAAGTTAATTAAAAATATAGTTGAAGGCTAGCAGTACAGAAGAAGATAAACATCGAAATGAGAAATTTTCAAAAGAACGAAAAAATATTCTGTTAACTTGAGATCACTATTTAAAGTTAATATAAAACAGATATCTACTACCAAGAAAGTGTTATTACATTAAGGCCCACAAAATTTATCAAAAAAAAAAGCATCCAGGTTCGATGAAATGAATGTAGAAGTTCACAATCTCAAAGACACATTGACCTATAATTTGACGATGCTTGACTGCATCTTGCGATTGGTTTAAAAATAAGCTTTAATGATTGATTAAAAAAACGAGTTTTGAATTATTTGCAAAAAGAAAAACTTGTTCCCAACATATCAGGATGCTGAATAAGAAAAAAAAGTTGATCCAAGAAAATAAAGCATCACTATAGATAAACAAATTATTCTTATCTTCCATCTACAACTTTTTGTATAATGAAGTGAGAATTTTTTAAAAGAGCGAAAAAATATTCTGTTAACTCGAAATCACTTTTTAAGAATAAAACAAATGTACATTTCCAAGCCAAAGTTTTGTTGAAACGTGACTTGACTGCGGATTTCGCTTGGTTTCAAAATCGGTCTCGGATTGCGATTGAAAACCAATTTTTTGCAAAAATTAAAACTCACTCCTGAGATAGCTGGATGCAGAATAAGAAAAAAAGTTTTGATAAAAAAAATACCACTTTAGTTATAAAAAACGAATTATTTTTATCTTAAATCTACAACCTTTTGAACCTTTCTAACCGAATTTATTTAAAAAAAAAGGTTTAAGAGAAGTTAATTAAAAACGAAATAAGAATTTTCCAAAACAGCGAAAACATATTCTGTGAACACGAAATTACTATTTAAAGATATAACAAAATATCACATTGCTTTACAATTAGACTCAGCTTGACTGTGGATTGCGTTTGGTCTCAAAATCGGCTTTGGATTGCGATTGAAGGACAAACTTTTAATTTTTTGCAAAAATAAAAACTTCTTGCTGAGATTAATGGATGCTGAATAGTATGAAGGGCATTTTTTCTAAAAATTCTTTTGCAGAATCATAAAGGGATATTTAAAATATTATAAAACAAGAGGCTTTAAAAACATTCTTTTTCATGATACAAATTTCAAATATTTCCGAAACGATTTTTTTGATAATTTTATTGATTTTGAGGATATCCTCAACAGCGGAGAAATCACAGAAAAAATTAGGAGATTTAAAAAAAAAAAAAGAGAATAAATTCTTTTGAACAAAATTGTCAACAAACTAGATGAAATATTAATCAAATAGTTGTTTTTAACCAAGAAGATTTATTTTTTACCAAAAAGTCGAATTTTTAATCAGAGATGAATTTTTAACTAAAATTATAAATTGTCAACCAAAACAATACTTTTTAACAAGGTAGTTTAACTTTTAAGCAAGAAGTTTAATTTTTGACCGAATCTTCACAAAAAAAATACTCAAAAGAAAAATGTAATACTTAATACGTTAGCGAAAAAAAATATTTTAAAATTGAATACAGTTGAATTCATCTGAAAAAGACGACTTTTTAAAAATGAAAAATAATTTTTAACTAAATAGTTGAATTTTCTACAAAATAGTTAAATTCTCAACTCGAAAATATTAGTTATCAAATAATATTATTTTAACTAAAAGAGATGAATATTCAAATAAAATATTACAGGTTTTACAAAAATAATTAAGTTTTAACCAAGTAGTCGAATTTTGAACCAAAAAAGATGAATACTTGAGGAAAAATGCAATAGTCGATATTTCAATCCAGTAAGATTTTAATTTCAAATTAAACACACTTGAATTCATACAAAATTAAAACGAATTTTTAACGAAAAAGTTAATTTTTCAAACGAATTTTTGAATTGCCTACCAAATTAGTTGAGTTTTGTACCCAAAGATACGAATTTTCAATTTAGATCCTGAACCTTTGATAATATTTACTTTTTTTAATATCTCTATAAATTTAAAATAAAATTATTTTTTTGAATTCGCAATTTCAAAACAATTCCATTTTTGAGCTGAATGTTTAAAAAGGAACATTAAAAATTTGGTAATATATAATTTTTCTAATCTACTACTTTAAAGTTGTACAATTTTGAATTTTTATTTTGAAATAGTATCTAATTTTCAAATCCTTTTAGAAATTAGCTTCTATACGTAGTATTTTTTCTGAACTACCTTAAATTATTTCTTAAAAAATAAAAAACAAAAAATAAAAATACTGAATTTAACAAAAGTATAATCTGTATAATCTGTTATTGATCTTCATTTTGTGATTGTCTAATTTTTTTCAAAAAATGATTATATCTAATTAAAATTTTATGAAAACCTTATTGAGAATTTAACTACCAATAATAATTATTTTAATTAAATTTTTTCTGAAAACAGATGTCCTCCTGTGATCCACTGGGAATAGAACAACAAAAATTCCGATTTCTAGTAGGATGCTATTTTCTTAAGCTACTAGAAATATCAAAAAACGAATCCTTTTTTAGAAAAACACGCATTATTTTTTCAGGTGCTAAAAGCCAATGTTTCAAGAAATCCGTATTATCATCAGAGAATAAAAGAAATTCTTAACGTCTTTTCAGACTAGATGAAGCTATAAATACAAATTTTTTTTAAGAGCTTCGTGTAATCTGAAGAAACGTTAGGAATTTCTGTTACTCTCTGTTGATAATAGAGATCATCATCATCATCATCATCATCATCATCATCATCATCATCATCATCATCATCAGCATCATCATTAAAAACTTCTCATTAAATAAAAACTTCTTATCACTATACCAGCATACCAATACAATTCAGCATCTTCTAATTAAATTCCTAACTGATCAACATCAATCAAAATCAGCTTCTCAATCATGATCGACTGAAGAAATATTAGCCTTGGTTATACATTTTTAAAAATAAAAATACAACACGTAGATGAGAAAAAGGTGTTTTTGCCAGAGTTCTTCGGTTGATGAAAGAGTAAGCGAAAGCTAAAGCTAAAGGGGTGGAAGGTGCCACTTACTACCTACCCCCAACCCCTGCGTGTTGCACGAGTGCCAACCCTCGACCTCAACTCTTTCGCTTTTAGCGGGAATTCGATGAATTGCTGGCCACTACGGCCAATAAATAATGCATTTTGTGTTTGCCCCCAGTAAAAGGGTCTACCCTTAACCGACTGCCTCCTACCTCCCCTATCAGCCCTCAATTTTAAAGCGATTTCAACCTACAACTTTCCAAGTGTTCAATACGGAACAATCGACTGCTGACTGTTGGAAATTCAATGCCCTAAGTTCAATGTGTACCCTACATTATTGAGATTCGTATCAAAGTGGCAACTTTACTGGTTCAAATCAAGTTTCGTATTTGTTCAAAATAAACTTTCAAACATATGGGAATAAATAACAATGGGACTTTTAAACTTTTTAGTAGCGTATAGAATACTGTCATCCTGATGAAAGACGGATTAACCTATGCTTATCTTTATATTCAGGTTATTTTCTTAGAAACTATTATGAATATCAGTTATCCCTACTGCCCTAATCAGTGTCAAAATCGAACAAAAATGGTATTGCTTTCAATATTCTTATTGATAAATATGAACAAATTATGATTCAGTGTTGTTGAGGAAAACGAGGGGAGAAAATTTGACTTTTTCTTTGTTCAAAATAAAATCTAATTTCTTGTAGCATACATACAACGATTTTCGAGAATTCTGAATAAAGAAATAACACATCTGCACAAAAGTGTATCATATCTACATGAATTCCAGGATTTAGGATAGTCGAGTCTTCAGATCCTGATAAAAAAAAATACATCTGCGCAGATTTTTTTCAATCTTAAAATAAGTTAAAATTTAAATATGAAGACTAAAGAAAAGCCTAAAGAGGAAGCCATTGTGAGGTGAATCAAAAAAACATTTTAAGTCGTTGTATTAGCAATAATTGGTGAAGAAGTGGGCAAGGTATTAAATAACAAATTAAATCAGGAATATTAATGTTCCATCTGAATGAATTTAAAGGTCATCACGTAAATTATATTAAACATTTATCCTATCATGATGCTAATTAATAAGAAGCGCCACTTTTCATACAAGGTTTATCATATAAAAATGAAATCATAAAATAAAATTTGTGATGTAAAACTAATGTTTATCAAAGATTAAAAAATATCACAATAAATTTCGTTTGTTAGAACTATACTGAAACTCTTTCTATTAGTCCGATTTCTTTCAAAGACAGATCCAATCAAAGGTCTTGGAATACATATGTTCACTAAATAATAAAATTTTCTATGTGATACTAAAGTTTTTTGTTATGGAAGATTTGAAAAACAGAGAACAATAAGAAAATTTTGTTTGTTAGACGACTAATCTGCAAGCTCTTCTATTTCTAACAGGTATCAAATTGAAGCTCTTCTATTAAAGATTCAAAAATAAGGAAATTTTGTTCTGTAAACCACTATGCAATAATCTTTTCTTTTAGATCGATTCTTTTCGAAGATGGCTCAAATTAAAGCAATAATCAAGTCAATGCAGATTTGAAAATAAAATTAGGTATCTCAAGGTGATGTTTTTTTGTCATGAGTATAAAAATAAAGAAATTTCGTTCTTCGACCACTATGCTGAAAATTTTAGTTCTAATCATATATTTTTCAGGGATGGTAAAAATTGAATGTGTTAAAATTTAGATGTAAGTTACAAAATAATATTTGCTATACAATATATATTTTTTATATAAGTAGAGAAAAATTGAGAAAAATCAGGATATTTTTTTGTCAAATCCAATGAAAAATAAAATTGTATATGTCATAGTGATGTTCTTTCGGTTATCATAAGTTAAGAAATAAGAAAAGTGAAGCATTTGTTAAAGGGTCTTCTATTAATCCGATTGTTATTAGAAAATAAAATTTTCTAATTTCTTTCTAATTTTGTTTTGTTAAACCACTGACCTAAAATCTTTTCTTTTAGTGAGATTGTCTTCGAAGACACCTCAAATTGTAGATATTGGCGTGCAGATCTTCATTAAAAAAAATTTTTTTATGTTAAAGTACTATATGCAAGAAGCTTTTCTATTAATCTGCCTTTTTCGTGGTTGTCTCAAATTAAATATTTTGACATGTATAACTATGCAATCAAAAATAAAATTTTTATCTTATAGTATTACTTTTTTGTTATCAGTGTGTAAAAAATTAGAAAAATGAAAAAATTCCGTTCTTTTGGAAAATTATTCTGCATAAATCTTCAGTGGTTCGATTGTCTTCGAAGATGGCTGAAATTGATGGTCTTAGCATGTAGATGTGATTTAAAAATAACTTTGTTTACGCTGATTTGTCGTATGTTATTCATAGTTTTTAAAAATACGAAAATGTTTTATTTAGAATTTGCAGGAAGCTTTTCAGTCAGTCTTATTTTCTTGGGATTCTTACTGATATCAGCGACATCAAAATATCTCTTACACATTCACCCTTTCCCTTTAATGATTTCTTATTTTAGTTTTTTAATTATGATAATTTTTTTCAATCAGATAAGAGAAAAGTTTTCTTATCAAAAGGCACGATTTTACATAGGAAAAATGTTCTTAAAATTAAAGAGTTACATAAAAGATAAAAATTTTCTTCAGTTTAAATAAAAAAATGATGTATTCTAATTGATGTATACCGGATTGCGACTCTTCATGTTCCCTCTTCCCCTTTCCCGAATTATTTTTTTTTTAATTTTGAATATCGAGATCTTAAAAAATTTACAAAACATAAATAATTTTATTTGTTTTTAGGTTGGCAAAATGGCTAGTTATAAAACTCGTTTTCAATGTTGCTACTTACTAAAAAATACAACAGAACCTTTGCTTTAAAAACTGTTAACTTTGTCAAATTATTCAATTCGCACTGGTATTCACTTAGTATTTCTCAGACAACAAAAAGAGCTTTTCAAAATTCTGAATCAATTTTTTAGTAAAGAATGAAACAAATATAAAAAAAGTGTTTTAAGCGCAGTTTTGTTCAAGGCAGGTTTACCATTGGCTTTCTTGGTTTAAAATGCAGAAACGGAAATAAAGCCAAGGAATGGGGAAAAGTGGAGAAGAAGCTTGGGATAATGGCATTATAAAATTATGAATCATATTGTCCGCAATTTATCAGACGGATCAGTGCAACCAATTACGGAGGGTTATGCATGTATTTTGTTCATTTCTGCGGCAGCTTCGAAGATTCAATTTATTTCTAGAAGTCTCGCTTTCATTGACCCGTCTTTTGTAACCCTTTCTTTTATACTTTGAGTTTCTACCTATCTTCCGCCTTGTTATTCAATATAATCACTCCTAATGGGAAAATTAAAAAAACGGAAAAAAGGAAATATTGAATGAAAGGGAAAATTTAAAGCAGTATGTGATAAAAGAATGAAAACGTCTTTAGCAGCTTGAGATGAAGATTAGGTACAATGTTCTGAACACAAATCGAATTTTATTTTAAAAAGGGTGAAATGAATTTTATTTATTAAAAAAAGCATCTTTTTGTGGTAAACTTTATCCTTTTGCGAAAAATTTTAGACTTGGCAGCGAAATAATTATGTGTAAAAAAATATATTGAAGTGGTTCAAAACAAAACAGCGAAGAGGAAGATGCTTTTGATTCATGAAAACTTTTTTTTCTGAGTAGAAAATGGAATATAAGCAATAGTAATGAAAACAAATCTTTAGTTTACTACTTAATTAGAAAAGTTTATAATAATTAAAATGATTTACCTTTTTATTTTTTACTTCAATAATTTTAAAAAATATACAACACTCTAAAATCTAAAAAGCACTTCCGTACATTCGTTCAAAATTCATAATTTAGAAAATACAGAATCTTTTATCAATAAAATGAAAAAATTTTTAGTTTAAAATTTTAAATATTTATTTATTATTCTTAGGTCAGATTTACTTTAACAAAAGATGAATAATTTCTAACATAAAAAAAGACTTAGAGTGAGTAATGTGCATCAATGTCACTAATGTTATTTTCACATTTTAAGAAATTAAACTAAATTTATAAGGATTTAAAGTAAATTTAAAAGAATTCGATATAAATCTACAATACTTTAAAACAATTCAAAAATATAATTTAAACAAATTTAAATAAATTGGAAAAAAGCTAATCTAAAATATTAGATTGTTTTCAGTAAAATTAAAATCAATTTAGAGAAATTTAAGGAAAATGAGAAAAATTTGATAAAGTTCAAAATGAATCTAAAAACATTCAAGAGAATTCTAAAGAATTCAATTTTTTTTCAAATTCAGGATTAATTATTAAGAATTAAGGCTGAATTCCAAATTAGAATTATTTGAAACCTTTAAAGCTTCACCTCTTGGAAATAAATTATTTGAAGTAAATGAAAAAAATTATATAGAAATCTATGAAATTCTATAAAATCTTCTGATATTTCCTTGAATAAAAGTTTTGTTGAATCCCCTAAAATTCTTTAAATTGTTGGAAATTTCTTAAAAATTTAAGAAATCTCTGGGAAATATCTTGGAAACCTTTGAAATACCAACAAATATTTCAAATCCTTAAAACTATTGAAATCAAATAAAATTCTTTAAAATATTTTAAAATTTACTCAAAATGTTCAAATCCTTTCGATTTTTTTGAAAACGTAAAACTTTTTAAAGTTCTTGGAAATGACCTTTAATTTTACAAAATACCCTAAGATATTTCAGATCTTGGAAAATTATTTGAAATCACCTTAACTTTTATAAAACTCTTAAAAATTCCTTGGAATTTTGACACTAACACTGAAATATTTAAAATTCTATAAAATCGCTTCAAATTATTAAAATAAATTAAAAATTCGCTGGAATTTAGGCTAGAACCTATAAACTTCTATAAAATTTTATGATATTTCCTGAAATAAAAGTTTTGACGAATTTCCTAACATTTTTTAAATTCTTGGAAATGTCTTAAAATTTTATAAACCTCTGGGAAATATTTTGGAAACCTTTGAAATACCAAAAAAAATTTTCGAATCTTTCAACTTATTGAAATTAAATAAAATTCTTTAAAATCTTTCCAAATTTCTTTAAAATTTTCAAATCCTTTGAAATTTGTTGAAAACTTTAAAATACCAAAAACTATTTCGAAGCCTTAAATTTATTGAAATCAAATACAATTCTTTAAAATCTTTTAAAATTTCCTAAAAATTTTCAAATCCTTAGAAATTTTTTAAAAACATAAAACTTTTTAAAGCACTTGGAAATTACCTTAATTTTACCAAATACTCTAAGATATTTGAGATTATGGGAAATTATTTGAAATCATCTAAACTTTTATAAAACTCTTGAAAATTCCTTGGAATTTTGACAGAAACACTGAAATAATTAAAATTCTATAAAATCGCTTCAAATTATTCAAATAAATTAAAAATTCCCTGGAATTTAAACAAAAACCTATAAAATTTTATAAAATCTCTTAAAATTATTGACATCAATTAAAAATTTCTTGGAGTCTTCTAATTTTAAATTACATTATTGTTTAATAATAAAAAACTATCGTGTCACAGTGTTTAATAATAGTATCTCAAAAATTGTGCGAATTGATAAATTTGTGTATCTAAATGTATATATTTCTCAAAACAGTAAAGGTACGTGGGTTGGAGTGGTACGTGGGTGATGTATGTTAAAGAAGGTACGTGGGTTAGATAACCGAAGACATGCAAAGAATCTTGAGTAAACTGAATACAAGCATGAAGAAACTGGACATATCAAGTAATGCTACAATAGCAATAAATAAATCTATATTCATAGAGATGGTGCTATACGGTAGCAAGACCTGGAGCTACCAAGAAAAGTTCAAAAGAAAAAAAACGCAATTGGCATGGAATTTTACGCAATAAGTGCGGTAAAACGCTAATGGTAAAAGTCAGTAATGAGATATTCCTTAAAGAATTTAGTGTAGAGGAGACACTAGTTGACATATTTGCAAGAAATTCGTTAAGATAATTTGAGCATGTTAAATGTCTGACGAAACATGTGAATCCAGGTAAAGTAGATGTCATAGCATCCTGAGGTAGACCACGGTAAGTGAAGGTACGTGGGTTAGCGATCGCAGATCTTTTATCTAGATAGCATCTATCGATAGTCAGACGTATAAAATATAACTACAATACCTGTAATTCACCACGTGATTGAAGATCGAAGGTCGGTGTCCAAGAGGATATTCGAGTCATTCTGCACTTGTAGAAAAATGAAACCTTACCTGAAAACATAAACAAGAAATTCAATTATTAAAAATTATATGAAACTATTTTCGATTAAAACTGTTTACATTTCGTTAAAAATGCAACTATTTTGTTTTAAAAAAACACCTTTTTTAGTCAGAAATTCACCTACTTGGTTAAAAGTTGAACTTTTTCAAAAATTCATTTTTTTTTTAATTTATGATTTTAGGTGCAGTTTTTCTCTTTTATTATAAATTCCCGTGTTTCTGGTTAAACATCAATTTTTTTGAAGTAGGAATGTACCTATTCAATTTTCTGTTAAAAATTGATATTTTTATTGAAAATTGATCTTCTGTTGTTGAAAAGTTATCATAATGGTAAAATATCGAAATATTTAGTTAAAAATTAAGTTTTTCTTAAAAATTTAACATTTTTTATTTAAATTTAACTTTTTGGTAGAATATGAACTTTTATGTTAAAAAATCATATTCTCGGATTTCAAATGTAACCTTTTAATAGATAAATCGTTCTTTTGGCTTTCAAACACAACAATTTTATGGAAAATTTATTTTTTTATTCAAAATTTAACAAGTTGCTTAAAAATTCATTTTTTAGGATTCATAATTTAAATTGAAAATTTATCTCTATTGTTTAAAATGTTACTGTTTTATTGAAAATTCGTTTTGTTTGTTTGATAATTAATTTTTTCTACTATAAATGTAGCTATTTTATTTTTGATTTAGAATTAGAATTTTTATTTCATATTCTTGCATTTTATTAAAAAATGTTTTTTTTTGTCCAGAATTAATATTCGTGGTTCAAAATTTATCCCTTTTAGCTGAAAATGAATAGTTAAATTTTCAATTTGAAAAATTATTTAATTATTTTAAAAAATGTATGAATTTTCCACAAAGTACATAAATTTTTACGCAAATAGTTAAATTTTGAACCCAGAGGATTATCTTTCTAAAAAAGGAACATTCAACTAAAAAGTGGCATTTTTAACTAAAAACAATAAATTTTGTACTGAAAGTAGAACAGTTAAATTTTGAACAAATAAAAAAAATTTCCAACAAAATATTTTAATGATCGACCAAAAATCTCTTTCTTTGAAAATTCAACTATTTTGTCGAAAATTGTTTTGTCTTAAAAGAAAATAAATATTTTTAAATGAAAATTTAACTATAACGGTTTTGGTTGAGCGTGTATACTTTTTAGTTGAAATTTCAACTAATTGGTATAAAATTCAGTTCTTTTCTTGAAAATTCAACTAATTTGCTAAAAATTCTTCTCTTTTAATAGAAGTCCACATCTTTGTTTGATAAATCAAATTTTTTCAAAATTTATCCACTTCGTTGAAAATTCGTCTTATTTGGAATAAAATTAATCCTGATGTTTAAAAATCGATTTTTTTTATTGAAAACTTATTATATCATATTAAATCTCTTTAATTGAAAATTGAACTATTTATTTAAAAATTAATTTGTTTAAATTGAAAAAAATTTTAAACTCCAAATTCAACTATTTGATTCAAAATTAATTCCTTCCATTGAAAATTTAATTATTTTGACCCCCCCCCCCCCCCCTCTACATGTGAGGCAACATAAAAAAATCGTTGACCTACCCATTTTTTGTTTTGTTTTAAATAAGAAAAAAATATAACCAATTTTTAAAGTAAAATAGGTTACAATTGTTTATAAATTTCGAATTTCAATGTCAAGTGCCGAAAAATGGCGCCATCAATCATAGCTAATCAATAAATTGGGAATTAATTGATAAGAGTGCTTTCCAGCATGCTGGACGAAGATAAAAAGAAGGAAAGAAAACTTTCTTATTAACACAATCAATCAAGCCGTCTTCGAATTTAAAGCATTTTTCTCGATTTTCCGGGTTCGCGAGCAAGGTTTAAAAGACTGAGTCGAGGGGTGGTAACGAAAAATAGACGGGGCAAGTTTTGGCAATCGATACGAAATTAAGGCGCGATGTTTGCTTTCGAGGGAGCTAATTATATCGTGCTTTACTCCTCCTTACATATAGACATTACTTTCTCAGAAAACTCACAAAAACATTTTCCCTAAATTATTTTCCCTTTTTATGATTCTAATAAATTAAGCTGCCATGACTAAGGACTTAACAGGTAATCCACAAATTATAGGGAACCTGTTTTTTGAGTTTTTGATGAAGTAATGAAAAAAACATGAAATTAACGTAAAATGTTTTTTACAGGGTAATTTTTCTGTAGAAATATAATTCTATATAAATAATGTGATAAGTTCTGCCGCAAAGTATCCCTTTCCCAGCTTTATGATTTAAAAAAAAAAAGTGTAAAAATGATTTTATTTGAAAACTTTTGATCAAAAGTCTTTTCAATTCATAAATATTTTCAGTAGAAAAAGTTTTTCTGCTCAAGACAAGTTTTTCAAATATTGTTGAGTAAGATAATTGCCTTAAAATACTTTAAATTTTGATTTGATTTTACAAAATACTAGGAAAAATTCGAGCATTTAAAAAAATATTTATGACTTTTAGAAGGTTAGAAGAAACAAAAAATATGAATTTTATTAATAATATTAATTCGAAACCTTTTCAATTACGACAAATATTTTTATCTGGCTCAGATTTTTATTGAAATTTGGAAACCTCGTTCAAAATTCTTAAAAAACTGCCTTAAAATCTTCCAAGTTTTCCTAGGAATTTTAAGAAATTTAGAAAAGATTTTTGAATATTTCAGATGTGTCAAAAAAGAATTTATAAGCTTAATTTTATTTTTATTTTACAGGATTTTACAAATTATTAGGAAAAATTCCAGCTTTTATAAAAATAGAAGTTTGGAAGAAATAAAAATATTTGATAAATTTTCGGAAATGATTCCAAGTTTTCAAATGTTTTGTATCTATCCAAATTCTACAAAATTGTTTTTATTTTCTTGATAATCTTACATTTAACACTTTTTTGCTTTCTTTTCAAAATGTTTGGAAATAATTAAAAAAATCTTGAAATCTTTTTTAATTCGATCTGAAAATTCATTTAAAAAAAAAAATTATTTTTCCATAAATTTTCAGAATAATAATTAATTAAAAGAATTGTTTTAAAGTCTTCCATATTTATGGTCTACACATTTTGAAATCTTCAAACTAAAAATTATTCTTTTTAATTTAAACCTAAAACATGGAAAAATTTTTTCCAAGAAATATTTAAAAATCTTTTCCAATTTTAAAAAGCTTTCAAATTTTTTTTCGATTTCTCAAAAATAATTTTTTCGCAGATATATTTTTTTAATTAAATTTTTAACTGTTAATTTAACTATACCCTTTTGGATTGAAAATTAAACTATTTGTTTGCAAATTCGTTTTTTACAAAAAAACTTTTTTTTTAATTGAAAGCTGAACTATTTCATTCTTGGATGAAAATTTATCTTTTTTGGTTAAAAATTCATCCTTTTTAGCCGAGACTTTACTGGTAGAAAATGGATCTCCTTTCTTGCCAATTATTCTTTATGGTCCAAAGTACAACAATTTGGTTAACATTTTTTTAATAAAAATTTACCATTTTAATAACAAATTTTGTTTCTTTGGTTAAAATTCTAAATATCTTACTAAAAACTCATTTTTTTTATAACAATTCTTTAAAATACTTGTTGAAAAATTGATCTTGTTTCACAGAAATTCATCTGTGATAATGAAAATTAAAATATTTTGTTTAAATTCGTTACATTTTTTCTTAAAAATTACTTAATGTGTTAAACTGAAAATTTACTTATTTAATTTTGAAACAAAAAACTTTTTTAAATCAAAAATAAAACTGTTTGGTACAGGATTCAAGAATTGAAAATTAAATTATTTTTTAGAAAATTCATCTTGTTTGTTTCTTTATCAACTCAAAATATTTTTGTGGTTAAAAAGTTCACAATTTAGTTAGAAACTCATTCCTTTATGTTAAAAATTTGTCTGTTATAGCAAAAATTCCTCATTTTTAGATTAAAAAGCCGAAATTTTTTATAAAACTTTTTTATTGTTAAAAATTCGTTTTTTGTTAAAAATTAATTTTTTTTAAATTTAAAACTTTGCTTAAATTCAAAAATTTTTGTTAAAAATTTTTCTTTTAAAGAAATCAAATCAATCTAAATCAATCTTCTTCTTTAAAAATTTATCTTTTGCCTAAAAATTCAACTAATTGGCAAAAAATTATTTCTTGTTTTTGTTAGAAGATTGATCACTTCATTTTAACCTTTATTTCTGAAATTGAAAATTTTCGTAAGATAAGTTTTTTATTGAAGATTTATCATATTAGTTAATAATTAGTTTCATTAGTTGGAAATTATCTTTTTGAGAAATTTGATGATCTGATAAAATTCCAAAAATTATAGAACCTATCAGGTTTTTCTCTACTAGTTTAAATGCTGACAGAAAAAAAGTAATGAGACACCTTTTATCTTTTTTAACTGAAAATTCATTTATTTTGTTGAAAATTTGTCTTTTAGGATAAAAAATTATTCTTTTTTTATTCCTTTTCTTTGTGTATAACTATTTTGCTACAATTTTTTTCTTTCATTGAAAATTAATTTCTGCAAAAAAAATATATCTTTTGGATTTAGCGTTTTCGAGAATGTGCGGTGTTCACTCAGGCGCGACCAATCACAGAGACAAACAGAAGATAGACAAAATAGTTCCGTGACTGGATTTATGGTCACCGTCAGTTTGTACCAGATTGAACTCTATTTAGTTGAAAATCAATTTTTTTGTTAAATATTCAATATTTGTATAGAAAATTAATTTCTTTGTTTGAACATTTGTCCATCTTATTAAAAACTTCTGTTTAGGGACATCTTTAGGGAGGCAAATTTTGAGTTAAGAAAAAAGAAATCCAAATATATTACAATTAAGGCCCAATCCAGCATAAATTGGAACTGAATTAGTAAAATTTTTTCATTCTCAAAAAAAAAAAAAATTATATTAATATAGACTTAACTTTCTCAGAAAACTCACACTTGCACATTAGTTTTTTTGTTGAAAATTAATTTTTCTTCAACTGAAAATTGATTTATTGCATTTTTCGTTAAAAATGTTCCTTTTTCATTTGAAAAATTAAATATTTTCTTAAAAATTTGTCCTTTGATGTACAAAATCAATCTTCTTGGTAAAAAATTTATCTTTTGGTTAAAAATTCAACAAATTGGAAAAAAATTATTTCTTTTTTTTTTAGTAGAAGATTGATCATTTTAGTTAAACCTTTATTTCTGGAATTGAAATATTCTATAAGTTAATTTTTTTTATTGAAGATTTGTAATATTAGTTTTTTTTAGTTTTTTATTAGTCATATTAGTAATTTGTCATATTAGTTTATTAGTTATTAGGAAAATTATCTATTTGAGAAATTTGATGATCTTAGCTTTGGCTAGATAAAATTCAAAAAATTATAGATTCTATCAGGTTTTCCTTTCTAGCCTAAATGTATTCTTTTTCTTCGTATTAAACTATTTTCCTACAAATTTTTTTCTTTCATTGAAAATTAATTTCTTTAAGAAAAATGCAGCTCTTCTAATTTGTATGTTTTATTTGAAAAGTCAACTATTAGGGTCGACAAATTGCGAATTTTAATTTAAAATCGTCTTTTTTTCTGTAGAAAATTATTCTTCTTGCTTGAGAATCCGTCTTTTTGTTTGAAAATTAAACTACAGTCTAATCCGGATTCAGTGATTATGAATGTAGCGTTTTCCCTAGAACGTGCGATGTTCACTCAAGCGTGACCAAACAGAGATAGAAACAGAACCGTCAGCTTGATCCAGATTTAACTGTATTTAGTTAAAAATGTATTTTTCTGTTAAATATTCAATATTTATATTGAAAATTAATTTCTTTGTTGCAACATTTGTCCATTATATTAAAAACTTTTGTTTAGTTTAAAAGCTAATTGTTTTAATTAAGAATTTAACAGTTTCAATTTTTTAGTTAAAAATTTAACTATTTTGTTTAAATTTCAAGTATTTTGTAGAAAAATCGTCTTTTTGGTAAAAAAGTAATCTTTTTTTTAATCAAGTCGTTGGTTAAAAATTCTTTTTTTTTTGAGAATGCAAAAATTTTAATTATGCAGTTCCAATTTTTGTTGGATTAGGTCTTAAATATAATATATTTTAATTGCTTTTTTTAACTCAAAATTTTCCTCACTAAAGATCACTCAAACGCAGGTGGGGGGGGGGGGGCAGGGGGCCTCTCTCACAAAATACTTGAAACTTAAACAAAATGTTAAACCTAAACAGAAGTTTTTGATAAAATGGACAAATGTGGAAACAAAGAAATATATTTTCGATACAAATATTGAATGTTGAACAGAAAAATTAATTTTCAACTTAATACAATTAAATCTGTATCAAACTGACAGTGACCATAAATCCAGTCACGGAACTATTTTGTCTATCTTCTATTTCTCTCTCTGTTTGGTCACGCCTGAGTGAACACCGCAAATTCTCGAAAACGCTAAATCCAGAATACACATTTTTTTAAAAATTAATTTGTAGCAAAATAGTTAAATACAAAGAAAAGGAATACAAAAAGAATAACTTTTTATCCTAAAATACAAATTTTCAACAAAATAAATGAATTTTGAACTAAAAAAGATGAAAGCTTTTTATCAGAACATCAAAATTTTAAAAATATAGTTTTCAACTAATGAAACTAATTATTAACTAATATGATAATTCTTCAATAAAAAATTATCTTACAAAAATTTTCAATTCCAGAAATAACAAAAAAAAGAAATAATTTTTTGCCAATTAGCTGAATTTTTAACCAAAAGATAAATTTTTAACGAAGAAGATTGAAGTTCTACCTAAAAGGACAACTTTTTAACGAAATACTTAATTTTTCAAAAAAAAAGTTTTATACAAAATTTAGAATTTTTAATCTAAAAATAAGGAATTTTTTCTAAAACAGGCAAATTTTTAACATAAAGGGGTGAGTTTCTATCTAAATTGAGAACTTTTTAACCACAAAAATATTTTGAGTCGATAAAGAAAAAAAATTATTTAAGATATTCCA
The DNA here is from genome assembly GCA_010014905.2 of Druon quercuslanigerum. Taxonomy (NCBI): domain Eukaryota; kingdom Metazoa; phylum Arthropoda; class Insecta; order Hymenoptera; family Cynipidae; genus Druon; species Druon quercuslanigerum. Next base: position 2,375 of record JAAAKG020140039.1, on the reverse strand, counting down.
TTATCGAGCTAACAGGATGATTTTCTAAAAAATAATTTAATTTTCAACTCAATAGTTGAATCCTGAACCAAACAGTTTTATTTTTAATTAAAAAAAAAACAATTTTCATTCAAAAATTAAAAGAGTTAAATTTTCAGTTTAACATATTAAGTAATTTTTAACAAAAAATATAATGAATTTTCAACAAAATATTGGAACTTTTATTCATACAGATGAATTTTTGACAAACCAGATCAATTATTCAACAAATATTTGAAATAATTGTTATAAAAAAACAATGAGTTTTTAATAACACATTTAGAATTTTAACCAAAGAAATAAGTTTTTAATAAAAATGGTAAATCTTAATTAAAAAAAAGGTCAACCAAATTTTAGTACTTTCGACCATAAAGAATAATTTTCCAGAAAGGAGATCCATTTTCTACCAGTAAAGTCTAGGCTAAAAAGGATGAATTTTCAAACAAAAAAGATAAATTTTCATCCAAGAATGAAATAGTTCAGCTTTCAATTCAAAAAATAAGTTTTTTGTAAAAAATGAATTTACAGTCAAATAGTTTAATTTTTAATCCAAAGGGCATAGTTATATTTACAGTTGAAATATTTAATTGAAAAAATATATATATGGGATAAAATTATTTTTGAGAATTCAAAAAAAAAAAATTAAAGCTTTTCAACATTGGAAAAGATTTAAAAATATTTATTGGAAAAGTTTTTAATGTTTTAAATTTAATTTTAAAAGAATAATTTTCAGTTGGAAGATTTCCAAATATGTAGATCATAAATGTAAAATACTTTCAAACAATTCTTTTAATTAATTACTATTCTGAAAATTTATGGGAAAATGTCAAATTATTTTTTAATGAATTCTCAGATCGAATTGAAAAAGATTATTAAGAATATTAGGAATATTTGGGAAATTTTGAAAGCATTTTCGAAAATTTATCAAATATTTTTATTTCTTCCAAACTTCTATCTTTATAAAGGCTGGAATTTTTCCTAATAATTTGTAAAATCCTGCAAAATAAAAATTAAAATAAGCTTTTAAATTCTTTTTTGACGCATCTAAAATATTCAAAAATCTTTTCTAATTTTCTGAAAATTCCTAGGAAAAGTTGGAAGATTTTGAGGCAGTTTTTTAAAAATATTTGTCGTAATTTAAAAGATTTCGAATTAATATTAATAATAAAATTAATATTTTTTGTATCTTCTAAACTTCTAAAAGCCCTAAATGTTTTTTTAAAAGACTCGAATTTGTCCTAATATTTTGTAAAATCAATTCAAAATTTAAAGTATTTTAAGGCAATTATCTCACTCAAGAATATTTGAAAAACCTGTCTTAAGCAGAAAAACTGTTTCTACTGAAAAAATTCAAAATTAATGCATGAATTGAAAAGACTTTTGATCAAAAGTTTTCAAATAAAATAATTTTTACACTTTTCTTTTTAATCATAAAGCTGGGATAGGAATACGGTTCGACAGAACTTTCCACTTTATTGATATAAAATTATATTTCAATAGAAAAATTACCCTGTAAAATACATTTTACGTTAATTTAATGTTTTTTTTCAATACTTCATCAAAAACTCAAAAAACAGGTCCCCTATCATTTGTGGATTACCTCCTAAGTAGTAAAGGGATACGGTGGGGCAATCCTTATACATGGCAGCTTAATTTATTATATTCATAAAATGGGAAAATAATGTAGGGAAAATATTTTTGTGAGTTTTCTTGGAAAGTTATGTCTATATTAATATAATAATAATTTTTTTTTATGCAAAAATTTTACTTATGCAGTTCCAATTTATGTTGGATTGGGCCCTAATTGTAATATATTTGGATTCCTTTTTTCTTAACTCAAAATTTGCCTCACTAAAGATGTCCCAAACGCGAGTGGGGGTGGGGGAGGGGGAGGGGCTCCAAATCGTCTTATGAATTTAATATGTAAAAAATGGATATAGTTGTTTATGGTTTGATAATGGCAAACAATTTGTACTGTTTGACGACTTGGTAGTTAAAGAGCTGAGCAGGGAACATCCCTCTTGACTTTTATGTGCGTTTTATGAAAGGGAGCGTAACGCTGTGAAAACTGCCCAATAAACTTAATTTAAGTATCCCACGCGATATAACGATATACTAATCATATTCTAACTCTCGCCTTTATGGACTCGCAGCTTCATTTAGGAATAGCTTTCAAGGAAAAAATGTCCCCTATATTTTTTTAGTGTCGAAATTGTGGCCTGCAAGCAAAGTAGTTAAGGATTTTATAGCCTCCATAACAGTTTTCGTAAAGTGAAAATATGTATTCATTTATTTATAAACAATGGTGTGAAAAAAATTGGCATAACTATTTTAAAATTCTGGGCTTAAATTTGAAA
>JAAAKG020140038.1:0-12202 GCA_010014905.2 Druon quercuslanigerum | reverse complement strand
AACACTCCATGCCTATTACATGCAAGGAACCACTCGCAATACAGCTAGAGAAGGAATAAAAATATAAACATAGAAATACCTTGAGTTATATTAGATGGCATTTAAATGTTGTTTTAACTCTTCTAGCATCATAATAATTGCAGTTTCTGTAGAATTATATAGATCATTGTGCTTTTTGATACCACAATATTCACATCGTTCCGCGAGTTGAGTAATATTTCGTGAAATTCATAGTAGAAGGAATTCTCGCATTAGATGTGAAGATAACTGGTCGAAAAATGTTAGGAAAATATGCAGAATTAACATAAGTGCAATGTGTGAACAATTCTTACTTAGTTTTACTATTTGAAAACAAATTGAATAAATTGAATAACTTCTCTAGAATTATTCTTGTAGAATGCATTTGATATAATCCGGACATGTATTGTATGGAAATTATAAAGAATTTCTTTAGAATTTATGGGCAGAAAAGTAAACATAGCTGTGATTTGAAAAATGTAATTTAATTTATATAACTTGTTCATAATATTTTATTATTTAATACTTATTATTATATTATGATATAACTTGTTCATTAGTGCGTTATAAAAGTATTTAAACTCTTTGAATATATGATAATTCGATACTTTTCATATTATTCTGAACTTTCGCATCATTCACCTGCGTACCCACATTTGAGTCCGCCCTTATGACTGTCGCCTACAAGAGTTTAGTTCGCGCGCTCCAAGTTTTGCATTCGCAGTTTTACACCTATTCAGTTTTTTGAAAAAAAGGTTTTCACAGAAAACTACCTTATAGTTTTCTGAACAACTTCTCCACAGAAAGATTATATTTGCTCAAACTTCGCTCGATAAACGAAGCGATAAAAGATTATAAGGATTTAAATTCCGTCTCTATATTTCTTTAAAAAATTCCAAAAACTGTAGATGTGACGACGAGCGAGAGACCAAAAATTAATTACAAATCGTCTTCAGAAAGAAACATCATTATCGTGGTTATCTAGAAAACTCTAATAGATTAAACTATTTTTGTAGAGGAAAAAAGATGCGCCATTGAATTTCCTAGAAGAATGCATTCTTTAAAAATCAAATTTTTAAATTTCGATTTTTAGTTGCCAGGGGCCAACCTCCTTCCAACTTTACCGAGTTATATCCCATTCTGGAATCGGAGCGTTCAATTTTGAACAAACTTAAATATTCTCGCGTATGTTTTTCTTTATTACTCTTTCTCTTATTTTTAAGCAAGTTTGAATTTGTAGACACAATGGACTGGTACACCAACAAATCTAAAAAAGTAAATTTTTTTAATTAATTTTCTCATCTGGTCCACATCCAATAACATCAGATAATCATACAGCACGGCTTTAACAAATATACCATTGATCGGTACACCAACAAATCTCACATCTCTTAATTAATTGCTACACATGATAAAAGAACACGTCAATAATCGTTTCGGTTTTATAAATCTTAAAAGTGTATCATAACGCGTATTTTACGCTCTGCAACTTTGATGGCTTTCTATTTGAAAAGCGTAAATTTTTATTTTTATTTTTCAGGTTTGTAGAACGTGCAATGCTACCGGACATAAATGTGGAGTGGCAGAAGGAAGCGTTGCTGGTGCGGGAATCGATGGGGCGGATTTTGTATTTTATGTCTCTGCGATGCAGACCGAACGATGTCACAAAGGCATGACAGTCGCTTATGCTGCTCACTGCCAGCAGGAATCTGCTCTGGATCGGTAAAATATTCACTATGCATATAAAACCATGCCGCCTCATTTATAGTCTCACATACCGCATTTTTCCACTTATTTCATAGTCTGACAATTTACCTTTTGATATGCATTTCGTTTTCAAAATAGATTCTACTGATTGACCAGATTTTTCTTTTATGTTTTCTATGTAAGCTACCAATTGAGATGTTTCTTTCATGGTTCGATAGAGCTTAGCAATAGCTCAAAAGTGCTTTTTGTTAAAAATTTTGTTTAATGTATTAGAGTTAAAATCGCATTCGATCGGACTCTTATTTTTGAAAAAAATGTACTAGTTCTGTTTGAATGCCAAAAAGAAAAATCATCTCCAAATTTAAGCGAAGTTGTATAATATTAAGCCTGCTCAACAGACCATAGAAAAAAAGGAAACTTCTTTTTAATGTCGGATTTCCACACGAAAATATGGTACTAACGTAACTTATAATGCAAGAGCCTGTCCAGAATATGTCAGTGAATAAAAAATGACCCTAATTTTGGTATATTATCAAATATTATGATCCTCTTATGCGGCTGCAAAGAGCCGCCCATTAGCACTAATTTAGAGTTTCATGTAAGAGTAAAGTTATTGATCACACGAAACAAATATTTTTCGAAAATAAATCATGATTGAACGGATTATAATTTCCACTAGTTTTAAAGTAATTTTTAATTACGTGTTTAAATAATTTTAAAAAGCTTAAACAATAAGTATATGTTTAAATACATGGCTTATTGAAGAAAAACAGAAAAAAATTATTTCTTTAGCAAATTTTGAGCCAACTTGAATATTCTCGCGTATCTTTTCGTTTATTACTCTTTCCATTATTTTTAAACAAGTTAGAATTGTTAGAACAATTGCAAAATATTTAAATCTTTTGTTTGAAAATATGTTTAAGTATCTGTTTCTTTCTCTTTTTAAATTATCTACCTATTCTTTGTAGTTTAAAGAGAACTCAAAATATTGAAACTACCTGAAAATTACTTATAAATATATTTTAACATTCACCAATTTACGAAAATATATCTTTTTTAATAATTACATTGCTTAGTGGTTTGTTAAAAATTCATCTTTCTAGTTTAAAAATTCATCTCTTTTGGTAAAAGGTTATGTTTTTCATTTTTTTTTTCGTTGAGAGGAAGAGAGTTTTAGGTTGAGTCTAACTGTTTTTGATTTAAAATTAACACCCTTTTTGTTAAAAATTCAACAAATTGGTTGAAACTTGAACGCCAATGTAAAAAATACATTATTTTTGTTTGTTGAAGACACCACTTTGTTAAGAAGGGGTTTTTTGGTATAAATTTAATATTTTATCTGAATATTTAACTATATGTTTCATTTAAAAATTATATTTATTCTTTGGTTGAAAAAAAATAATTTGGTTAAAAATTAATGTATTTAGTTAAAAATTTATATATTTTATTGAAAATTTCGAAGAAAGAAAATGCGAATTGAAAATGTTTTAGAGTAGAACTGTATTCTTAACTTTTTGGTTGAAAATTTTTACTATTTTGTTAAAAAATCGTTTTTTCATCAATTGCATTTTTTTAACTGAAAATTTATTTGTTTAAAAATTCATCTTTTTCAGTTGAAAATTCAACTATTTGGTTAAAAATTAATCTATTTAGTTAAAAAAAATCTATTTTGTTAAAAATTCTTGATTATAAATTAACATGCTATTTTATTGAAAATTGAACTACATACTTTTTTTTGGTTGAGATTCATATTTTGGTTGAAAATTGAAGTATGTTGTTGAAATTTTTTTTTTTTTAACTAAAATTTAATTCGTCCTATTAGGTAAAAATTATTCTCGGTGATATAAAGTGCATCTATTTGGTTAAAAATTCGTTCTTTTTGGTTGAATCCAATTTTTTTTATTAGAAATTACCTTTTTTGATAATTCAGCTCATTGGTTGAAAGTTAAATTACTTTTATGAAAATCTGTTATTTTTTCTGCATGTATAAAGTAATGTTTGATCTTTCCCATGTTTCCCCCTGTTTTTTGTGATGAAAAAACTCATCAGAAGTGTAAGTGTCCTCAAACTAATTAATATTAAAGAAATATGAGCCTGGCTGTAAAAAAATGATAAAAAATTCATCTCTTTTGAAAATAAAGGCTTCTTTTATGCCTATAGTCAACTTTATGATTCATTATGGCGCAAATCTTGTCATAAACGTGAAGCTTATAAGTCGAAATTGTTGCATTCCATGCACATTCAACTGCTTTTCATCTCTATATTCTTCTGGCTCTTGATTCTTTTCATTGTTTGAGATCATGTGTTTAATATTAGTACTTCCCTTAGTTTTTTGTTTCTACTTTTTCTTCCTCTTTGTTTGGCAAAATTGCATGTGATAGGTTCATTGTCATAAATTTAAAAGTACTATTGTGTATTCTAAGTGGACATGTTATTTTATGATCTGTAATCGCAATTATTCTTCTGTTTTTTCGTAAACAACTTTTTATTAAAACATAGTATTAATATTAGAAAAACATTTTTTATTTTATATTATCTACGATCTAAAATAATTTAAAGAGAATCAAGGACAATATTTTTGATAATTAATAAAAATTGATATCTTAACATTAGATTTAATATGTAATACTTTTGTGCAATATATAGAAAATTAAACATTTGCGTTTTTGTTTAAAAACACCAATTTTCGACGAAAGCCACTAACATGCCCCTATTATTGGTGACAATTGTAAGGATTGTACGTTTGATTTTTGAAATCAAATGGTTTTTATTTAAAATACCCAATGCCCGATGAAAAACGCTAACATACCCTATTATTGTTCATTTATTGTACATTTTCTTTGAAATCTAATGATTTTTCAATAATAATTACAATTATGGACAAAAACTACGAACATCGTATAACAAAAAAATGTTTAACAATGTAAATCTTTTAAACCTTATGGTTTTTTATTCAAAATAAACTATTTTCAGAAAAAAGTGAGAATAGCCAAAGTTTTTTTGGTAATCTTCTGTTAAACTCATTGATATTTTTTTTCTTAGAAGCACTTATTTCCTGTATGAAATGCCAGAAAAACCTAAATAGGTTGAATGCCGCAAATTTTATTTGAAATCTATCATCTGTTTTCCATTTTTTATGACGATTTTGTTAACGTGAAGACTACATCAAACTGTTCAACAATTAAAATCTTCTTCGACCTTATAGATCGAACATTATTTTTGTTTAAGAACACCAAGTTGTGTTAAAAATGCCAATTTCCGTAGTAAAATTCTAACATAAACAAAAGTTTTTGAAAATTGGGAATATTGATCATGTTTTTAATTGAAAAATTATAAGTTCCAGTGAAAAATATTAATTTAATATAGAAATTTTAGAGATTCTAAGCCTTCTTCGAAACCTGGTGATTTCATATTACAAGTCTTTAAAAAATACTAATTATCAGCTAAAAGCACTAACGTTGAACATGTATAATATTTTCAGCAATTTTTTATATAATTTGAAAAGTTTATTTAAACTGAGCAAGGATACTCTACTCCTGAAATTTTTCTTAATTCGCATAAGAATTTTTATAATTTTTTTTATCAAAAGGGATTACTTGTCAACTTAATTTTCAAATTTTTAGTTTAAGACGTAAAACTACTTCAAGTAATGAAAATGTAGTATTTTAAGAAATGTAATCCATAAGCAATTCCGTACAAGTTATAATAATTGTAACTCTCTCAAGCTTTTAAAAGTATATTTAACTTTCTTTCTAATTTCCTTTTTATTTCTGTTACACCTGTTTCGTCGTCTTCACTGTCATTAAAACTTGTTTCGTTTAGATACTAGTTGACTCTCTTCCTTTGTTCCAACTCTCTTTACTCCTTTCTTTCGTCAATTACTTTCCTCTAAACTTTATCCGTCTTCATCTTTACTTCATTTCTTCGACTCTTGAAAATAGATTCTACAGAAAATGCAGGTGGTTTCTAAACTATTTGTTAAATATCTCGTATCAGGAGATAAGGGAAATAATGTAATGAAACCAGTGTGGCCGATCAAGGAAAACCTGGAAAACAGGGAAAAGTCAGGGAATTTTATTGGTCAGGGACTGTATAAAAAAAATGGCAAAAGTCAGGGAATTTTTTTAGGGAGTGCTTTAATTGTAAGTAACTCTCAAGAATAATCTAGTCTACCAAACAGATCAATAAACCACTATTGAATACCTATCTGCATATGATATAATAATTATTTAATACTTTTTTCTTAATATTCTTAATTTATTTTAAAATATTTTAGGGCATTTTAAAAGAGTCCTAATTGTTTTAACGAATTTGAATAATGTCAAGTGTTTTCAAAATATTTGTCAGATCTTACAGTCTTTTTTTGAAATTCCAAGGAATTTCTAAGATCTTTGAAAACGTTGAAGGGATTTAAAAGATTTCAAAGTATTTCAAATATTTTTCTATATTTTAAAAGATTTTGAAGAATTTTTAATAGATTTGAATAATTTAAAGGGATTTTAAATGATTCTAGAGTATTTTTAAACGATCCAAGGAATTTTCAGGAGCTCTTAAAAGTTTTAAGGGATTCAAAAAGATTTCAATAGATTTCAGAAAATTTAATATATTTTATTTTATTTTTTCTTAAAGTTTCCAAGTGCTTTTATTAGTTGCATGATGGAAAGGTCTCATGAAATTTCATGGAATTTATAAATATTTGAACTTATTTAAAAGAAGTTATTTACAAGACTTAAGGGATTTAATTTTTTTTTAAATATCCAAGGAATTTCAAAAATCATTTTGTGAAGAATGTCCTAGTATTTCAGGAGATTTAGAATGATTTTACAGGACCTATAAGATTGTAAAATATTCTAAAAGATACAATGGCATATTATAAGATTGCTGAGGATTTCAATGATTGGAAGGGATTTTAAAGGCTCGCAATATATTTTAATGCATTTTATAGAATTTTGACCAGTATCGTCAGATTTCATGTAATTTCACGCGATTTTATATTTGAATGAATTACAAAGAATTTATGGTCAAAAATTGAAGGATTTCGTAGAATTATAAATATTTTCAAATATTTTAAGGTATTTTTAAAGATTTTAAAGAATTTTCAATATTTCAGGGCTGGTAAAAAATTTTTATCGAATTTTCAAAATTTTAACAAGTTTCAAGGGATTTCAAAAGATTTCAAAGAATCTGCATAGTTTGATGGCAATTTAGAAGGTTCCAAGGGATTTTACAAGATTTCTAGGAATTTCAAGCCTCGGTGCGTTAAACACTATCGAAGCTCACCTTCATCCATGATATGGAATCTTGCTTGTTTGCTTCGATATATCGAACTCTCTTTGTACTCATAGATTATTGCATATATTAAATTTGTTTATCACTTGCATTCTCCAATGTCGCTTGGACATGTTTAATGATGCAAGGGTTTAATTATCGCCATGCTTGATGATCAGTAAAGGGATACTGGATCCAACTGTCTCGCATAAGCCTCTTCTGCAATGTCAGAGATTCTATCTCAACTAGATAGATCGATATTATTAAAGGGACGTACAATAGCTCCCCTCCCTCTCGATATTCGATGACGAATAATAGCTATAGTGTTTTATTTTATGTGTTTTGTTAACTTTAATCAGCATAAGTTTCTATTATACATCCCGTTAGTTTTCCTATCAATAACTTCTGATGAGAAGGTCCATATTAGCTTTAAAATATGTTCATCTTCAGTATTACGAAAAATACGAAGAGAGCATAAGGAAAGAGTGGGATGTTGGTTTAAGTTGACTCTCTCTTTTCTTTTTTTATGTAATTGTCTTTAATGAGTCGAAACGGAGGGAGTTGTAGACATTTTATTTTGATTTATGAATTTTTTTCATGCTGTAATTTCAGGAAAGCAGATTTCGTTCAAGTCTTAAATGATTTTTTAAACAGAGAGACTAAGCTCAAGATTCGTACCAATCTACAGGGTTTAATTGGGACCAAAAAATTGTTTATGTCAAATTTAAAAAGTTTTAGGACACTTTTAAAACTTTCAAAAAATTTTCAAAAGCTTTAAAAACTTTCTAAGGGATTTCAAATGGATTTCAAATTTTCAAATTTTCAAATTTTCGGAATTGATTTTAATTATTTTACGGTATTTCAAAGGATTTTACAGATTTCAAGGTGTTTTTAAATTTTTAAAGAATTTTAAAGAGCTTGGAGATTTTTCAAGGTTTTTAAAAGATTCCAACAGATTTGAGAATTTGAAGGTAATAAAAAAACTTCTAAAGACTTTCCAAGAACTTTAAAAATTGCAAGGGAATAAAAACATATTCATGCGGCTGTACGGAATTTCCTACAATTTCAGAAGTTATTTAACGATAATTCAGGACCTATAATTTTTTATGTTTTGAAAGCTATCAAGGTATTTTAATAATTTATAAATCATTTTATAGAATTTCGTTTTCAGGTTTGGTAAACTTACTTGAAGCTAACTAAATATAAATTCCTTTTTAATATTTATCAATTATGTTCAACGCACTTGAATTTTTTACATTCAAAGTAACATTATTCGCAATATTAATGCACAATACTAACTTTTACTCACTTTTGGTTACTTTTTAATTTATAAAAGATTCTATCTTAAAAATTGTACACCATTAAAATTGTGGTCCGTAAATATGAATGGTCAGGAAATATTAAAAATTAGTCGGGAAAAAATAAGGGGGATTTCAGGGAATATTGGAAATTAAGTTTTGCGGCCAAAGTTTTCTAATGATTAAAATCGGTAAATTTGTTGCAGGCCTATAGCTGGACATGCGAACCTTTGCCCTGGCAGTATTAGCACGAAAACACAGGAATTGGAAACATTACTGAGCACAGTTAAACATGAAATCCTACATGCTTTGGGATTTTCTGTGAGTCTCTACGCTTTCTACAGAGATCAAAATGGCGAACCCAGGACACCAAGAAGAGCTGAAACCGGAAAACCACCACTCAATGAAAAGTGAGTATCTAAGAAATGATCAGGAATTTTTCTTATTTCTTGTTTTTGGTAAAAAGCCTTATCAACTAGAAAACAAAGAAAATGCGAACTTTTCAACAGCAAAAAACAAAACAACAAAAAGAACAAGCATTCTATAAAATAAAAATTACCATTTAAAGATAAAACAAAATTCCTCTCTCGAGCTGACGGCGCGCTGAATTGAGGCAAAAAAGGTTTACTTAACAAAAATCAGATTTAAGCAAATGAATGTGGAATTCTAAAAACGGACTGACAAAGTTGGATGTAAAAAAGTTAGTCAGTTTAGAAAAAAACGGCGGAGAATGTTAAGTTTAAAATTTCATGGTTTTTTAAATTTCGATATAACATTAAATCAGAAATTTTTCGCTAAGAATCGGAAAAAATAAGATTTTTTTCAGAATGTCAATCATAAATTACTTATAAATTAATTTTAAATTATTGTATAAAAAAATAAAATTTTTTAAAAATTTGTTTAACTTAATGTGTTTTTGAATTTTTTAAATTTTAATACAATAAATCCATTTGCAATCAAAATTTTGGTTATTATCTAGTTTTGTACTGCCCCCTTCAAATATGTTTTGAGTGATTTCAAATAATTTAAATACAGGTTTCATCAGGGACATTTTTTTAATTATATACATAATTATGATGAAGTTTTCGTGCCCACTAAGATTAAAGTTTCGATTTATAAAAATCATTTTGACCCTAGTTTGATAAAGAAAATTATTTTAAATTTTGAAATTCTTTTGATAATTTCAATTGAAAATTTTACAGTTTGAAGCAGTTCTAATTTTAAATTGTAGTATTTGAAGGACTTTTAAATTTTGAAAAACATACCATTGTAAAATAATTTTATTTTCATGACTTGATTTTGATAATCTTAATGTTGACGTTTTTAAATTTTTCAGTCTTCAATTCGGATCGTATATAATTGAAAAAAGCATAATTTTGGATGTATACTTTAAACCTGTTAGCTATTCAATTTTTCGCTTTTTAAAGAATTAAAAAATCTATAATTTTAGATTAAAATAATTACAATTGTATAATTGATAAGTAGAGCCCTTATCAGTTCAAGAATAGAAAAATGAGAAAAATAAAAAAAGATAACAATATATAAATTAGAAGATTTTAAATATTTAGTGTTTTAAACCCAAAATGTATAGTTTAAACTCTCCGATATTTTCTATAATTAAAAAGCATTAATAATTTAAAAATCAAATAATTAGACAAAAATTGTTTGAAATGATGCAACTTTTTATTTAAGGTACTGGTTAATTTTACATTAAAAGATTCAAAATTATTTATCTTTAAATATAAATTATTTAGAATTCCAGAATTAGAAATAAAAGCCTCTTAGTACCTTATTTATTATTTATATTACTGAACGATCCATATTGAATAATTTAAAATTAAAGTCTTTTCAATTGTCCAATATTCCATTAGAAACGCTAAAATTGATAGAATAATATATAGAAGAAGATGATAGAATTCCTTCGTTGATAAATATAATTTGTAATTGAGGACGCTTTAAACATATTCATTTCAGTTTGATACCTTAAGAGTTAAACAATTTGAATGTACTCAAAATTTTTGGATTAAATTTTAATCATTAGAAATAGTGCAGTTTAAAATTAAAGCTTTTCAATACTTAAACAATTATAAATACGTTAAATTCAACACCGAACAGACAAATATTGAAATTTCAATATTTCGCACATTTGAAATTTAAAAAATTCAATTTGTACGATTTTTAATTCAATCATTAAAATTTGGATTAAAATTATTCATAACTATAAAAGTTTAGATCGAAAGCCTTAATAGTTTCAAATTAAAGTAAAAACCTACAAAATTGGATACGTTTAGATTTAATCATCAATAAATAAGAGGATTTTGTGGCACTATTTTCAGTGCTTTTCATCTGTCGAATTTTAATTGCACTTAAGAGCAAATTATTCAATTCTGAATGTTTTAATTTCGAAAAAACTTGATTTTGAAATCTTCAGTTCTAATTATTTTTATATCTAACCACTACGAGAGAAAAATTGTTCGATTTGGATAACTTTTACTGTAGAATTGTAGAATTTTATTTGTTTTTCATTTGATGATTTTCGATTTTGATATCTTCGAATGTATTATATATTCAACGTTTAAGTTCTAATATAATTTATTCCTATAGTCCGAACAAAACTTTCGTTTAATTTCGTTAATGATGGAAAAAAATATTTTTTACAAAATTTTAGTTCTCTATCTCTAGATTTGCACGGAAGTATATAATATCTGAAATTATATGATAATTGGATCGACGAAATGGAGCGAAAGTTATAATTGGATACTGATATGTTCCTATCGAAAACAATAATATAATCCCAATGTTATCAATTTTCTCTAATGTTCCCGTTCACAATTTTATCCCCTATAATTTATACTTTTTAATCCGTTTAAATTTTAATTCAGCAATGCTGAATAATAGCAGATAAATCTTGCCAAGACGAAGCTAGTGAAAATTCAGTGAAATGATTTATTCCGCTTATTCGCCTATGGCTATAATCAGGAAAAAGTGGGATTATAACGAGTCTTCAAACTTTAGCAGCAAATATTGAATCCCATCCCACTATTTCCGGCGATCTGTACTCTGGACCACCAAAGACCGCTTTATTTTATTCTAGTCTCACTGGTCTGCAAGAACCGGCAGCAGACTGGTATGGCTATTCATCATCCTGCGACGACGTGCTCTCTTGGTTCAAGGGTGCAACTCTGTATCTGCCTTGAAAATTGGAAAATTCCTTTGGGCTCGGATAGGTGTTACACCGCCCGTTCGATGAACCGTAATAAACCTCATCTTCGTGAAGTTTCTGCCTCGCCAAAATTCCAGCGCACTCTTTCCCCTCGCTTTATGTCGCAGGTTATTCCATGAGCAAAGCGAGTGCGAAGAGTGTGCGAAGCAAGTGTGAAGAATGTACGAAAAGTGTGCGAAGCGAGTGTGAAGAGTATACAAAGCGAGTGTGAAGCAAGTGCAAAAACGTATGAAACGTGTGTGAAACGAGTTTGAAGCAAGTCCGAGAACGTATAGGCGAGTGCGAAAAGCTGAAATCAAATGCTGCAATTGCATGAATAATAATAGCCTGTGCGCACATATATCACCCGTCCGTAGGTTGCCTACTCACCTGGCAATTAAAAAAATGTTACGTGAAATAAAATAACTATGTTTTTTTATTGTGGGGCGGTTTTTAATATTGGGTGGCCATAGATCAGGGAAACCTGAAAATCAGGGAATTTCTGCAAACGGCACTTTGAATATATGTCAAGGATGATGAGTTCCAATTTTTTAATTTTAGTTTGGAATTGTCTTATTTCTTTTATCAAAGATACTAGTTAAAATATAGCAAGACTGAAATTCTGACCTCTGAATAATTGAACCGCCGCATCGTAGAACGGGATATAAAATATTTTTCGAGGAGCGGGAGGGCCCCTGGTCGCTTTTTG
>JAAAKG020140037.1:0-12202 GCA_010014905.2 Druon quercuslanigerum | reverse complement strand
GGAAGCGCGAGATACAACAGACGCTCGACAAGGCGCGCTCAAACATGCGAGTGTGATTGATGACATGATTGTTATATATATATATATATATATATATATATATATGGTGTGTGTATTATTTATTTAATAATTAAATTATTAGTATTTCTCAATGTTTCTTATGGAACTTCTGCTCCCAGCAGTGTAACAATCTACGACTCTACGCCTACGCCAAAGACCATCGAAAAATGTGAGAAGACCCACGCTAGTTTCGGGATACCGATTTTCGTAAAGGTAATCAATCAAGATCTAATACATTTCAACGACGAAATATAAACTTCAACGACACTAAATAATGGATATTTTAAAGTAAAGCGATTTTGTTATTTAATTTTTTAGAAGAATATGGGACATTCTTTTACAAATCGAATACCTTTTTTAACTTGACAATTTTGATTGGTCCCAAAATTTTTTTTTGGAATCTATACCTAAAATAAAAGGACACTTATACGAGGTTTTTGTTCAAAAAAAATTTTTTCTAGAAATACGTCCATTGTGAATTTAAATGGCTTATCCCATTCTGTTACAAAATAAATTAATTATCTCAAGTTCTACTAATGATATCGTTAGGATTCTTCTTTTATTTTAAAGGTAATAATATCAGCTTCCAGCCACGTGAAAGTTGTACCTTTAACTTGAGTTTCCTTACGAATAATATCAATTTAATTGTTTAAACAATATTATCATAATGTTAACCACAACGAAATCGATTGAAAAAATTACTATCGTATTTGTTATGTTCTTAGCTACAAAACCCTTTTTTCAGAAAGATGGGGCCGTTACTAGTTGATATGTGAGAAAATAATTTCAACTGCGCTTCACGTAACGCGGGCTTTCACGTGACTGGAAGCTGATATTATTACCTTCAAAATAAAAGAAACATCCTAACAATATCATCAGTAGAACAAGAGATAATGGATTTAACATGTAACAGAATGGGATAAAGCATTAAAATTCTCAATGGACGTATTTCCGGAAATTTTTTTGTAACAAAAACCTCGTATACGTGTCTATTTATATACAATGAGAACTTCATAAAAAAATTTTTAACAAGATTTGGAGAGGTGGCAATTTTTTTGGTCCACATCCGTACGATTTGTAAAAGAATGTTCCATATACAGCTTATTACAACCTTCTACGATAATTAGAAGCTGAGAACGTGACACTGTTTATTATTATTTATAGCAAAATAAATTATCGTTTTACCTCAAAGAGGCTGATGCCAATTTTTTGCATAAGACTTACACTATTAATGTAATAATTTTGAGCACAGGAGTATACCTGTAAAGAAGTATCTTTTCTCTGTTGAAAAAATTAATTGCTGCAACGAGAAACTGCTTTTTATTGTTATGGTATTTCTTTAATCGATGTTTTCTCTAAATGTATCCATTTTATCAAAAAATGCTATAATAATAAGAATATGCATTTCTGGAAGTAGGCCAACTTTTGTTTGAAATTTTTTCCGGTAAAATCAATATCAAGAAATTTCACCAGAATTTCCGGCGACTTTGAAGCCGCCTGGCAACACTTGTGTATCCAGGTAAGTGTCTGGCAATGCGCAGGTGCTATTTTTAATGTCATCCCCTACATGTACACCAATTTTCAAGATTATCCGAGTCACGTTAGATAACTGTAAAAAATGAACCCTTTGCTAGCTGACCACCGCTCACTTTTTCCAATCAGACATGCCAGACACCCATTTTTACGTTCGTCATCGTAACACGAACCTCTCAGGTGTAAATTGTCCGTATCCGTAGCAAGTAACCATTGATTTTGTGCGCTTACGGTCCATTAAATTCTGTTTAAGATTTTCGAAAATTATGAAGCAATATATACTCTTCTTTTTTTTCTGTTGGATTATCAATATATTTTTATAAAAGTTTCGCAAGTTGCTAATGTTATTAAATTGATGAAAAATTAATAATAGTTATACAATTTTTGATGAATATCTATAAAAGTCAAAAGTTTTGATGGTGTTAAAATTTTTTTTAACTTTTACGTAAGGGGTTCGTCTAGCTACGCGGTTTCTTTCGATAGATTTTCGTGATCCTATGAGTGTGAGTGTGTGTGTGTTATTTCCCAACAAAACAGTCAGCTGTTTCACTCATGTGACTCGTAGAACAAGGAAGGAGAGCTCTATGGACCTGGCATAGCCGATTAAATTGTAAGTTTTGCCAATCGTGTTTAATTTCATTGTTTATTTTTAAACGCGTTTTCCCAAAAGTCGTGTTTTTCAAAAAAGTTGGCAAGGGCCTG
Organism: Druon quercuslanigerum; assembly: GCA_010014905.2. Lineage (NCBI taxonomy): Eukaryota > Metazoa > Arthropoda > Insecta > Hymenoptera > Cynipidae > Druon > Druon quercuslanigerum. Next base: position 9,907 of record JAAAKG020140037.1, on the reverse strand, counting down.
ACTAGAGTATTTGAGATATTGTGTGTTTGTAAATTTTAAATTGTTCAGTAGAGGTGTCGCTAGGGCCTAACACGAGCTTTTTAAAAAAAAAATTTTTCACGTTTTTACCTTCCTTTTTAGCTCGAAAACAATGGTAAAAATGTGACTTTTTTGGTCAAACATCCACAATTTTGAGAATTTTCAACTTATTTTAAAAAGCTCGTGTCAGGCCATAGCCAAAGTTATAAAAAATACAGAAATATTTTGTTTTTTCAGATTAATCCAGCTAAACCTGAGAACGATTGCCACAGTCGGGTACAATTTTGTGATGAAGGCGCGGTTGAGGTCATCCCAAGGACTCAATTGTCAATAAATAAGTAATTACAATGTATCGTTTTTTAGAGAAAGAATGTACGACAATAATACAAAAAACCGCATCTCAACATCATGTTTAGTTTTTTTGCAATCCATCCTCAAAAATACGCTCGAAAATCGAGCGCGTAACTAGACGACCCTCTTAATTTGAATCCGTTTTATTGTTTCGCACTTTTTGAAAACTAATTTTTAAATTATTTTTTAAAATTATTGTGTCGTTTTTAGCATTATAGATCAGCGGCACCATGTCCGTACAAAATGCTTTTGAAGCCATTAGAGAAAAAGTGCGAATTGTCAGGCAGAAAGGAAATATGAAATGTCTTACTCTTCGTTGAGGCACCATGTCAAAGAAGACTGTCTTTAAAATAAGGAAGACCGCCAGCAATAATTGCAAAATATGAAAGTTATTTGAAGGATGCAGCACTTCCAATGGCTGAAATGGGCCATGGCCTTCACATAAGTGAAATTATTGAATTGGCCGCAGAAGTAAATAGTCAGAAATACTCACTCTATTTAAAAATATCGTAACATCAAAAAGGTAGTATAATGGATTTATGAAAAGGCACAATTTAACTTTGAGGAATCCACAGAATATTCCAGCTAAAAGAATATGTATGGATGCAAGTGAAGTTAAAGAAGATCTATTACGAAGCAAAAACATCACAATCGTAACTTGTGGAAACGTTACAGAAACAGTCATGCTTCCCCCTGTTTGAAAAAAGGAAAGTCTTTAAATTAAGCTTTAAAAGAAGGTGCAATAGATGGAACTATTCTTGCTTATTTAGAAAAAAGTTTTATTCTGAGAAAAAATTTTTCCGAATGGTATGACAGATTCTTGAGTCTTACTCCACCTATTAGACTAGTAGTTCTCTTTCTCGACGGATATTTATCCCACATTAATCTTGCGACCTTGAAAAGGGCCAAACAAAATTACGTCCAGGTGATCTGCTTTCCTCCGCATACGACACATATTTACGAACAAATAAGCGCAAAACTTTAAATGCATATGATTTTTGCAACATTTTTACATCTTCTTGTATAGTTGCTGCAATACCTTCTAATATGATTAGTGCATTTAGTTGCAGTGGAATGTGGCTCTAGAATCCGAATGTCGTGAAGCTTCCAAACGATTCAGAAGATTCGCTGATGAATGAAGAGTTACGTATTTCCGGTGAAACTGTAGGGCAGACAGGACCTTCAACTCCTTCCTTAGATAGCAATACAAATTTGCTCAGTGATAGTGCAACAGAAGAAAGACGTTTAGCAGTCACGCAAGGAAATCAGAGTTCGGAAGAAAGCGATCTTCCAAGATCTATAATTGAAGTGAATTCACAAGAAACAGAGAAATCACCCGTCCTTGCAACAGTTACACACTTCTTAAGTCCAAAAGAAAGTTCTCGTCCAAAAAATCAAAAAATTGCAGAAGCAGAGTCAAGAAAAACTATTAGAACGCAACACAGTGGTCAAAAATCGCAAACAGGTGGTCGAAATTGGCAAAATTATTTTTTTTTCAAGGGCTTTTACTTATAGATAAGTCTCAGCAGTATATGTGCTATTTATCCCTTATTATCGTAATCAACCAATTTTCATTAACAAATATTTTCGGTACATTTTTAGAAGCGGTACCTGACAATACGTCGGTACCTCGAAGCCCAAAAATAGCCCTTAGACATTATAGAAAAAAACGTTTCTGAAAAGCAGCTGGGAATTGTTTAAGAGATTTCAAACACCATCAAAAGAAATATTAAATTATTCCTCACTAAAATCACAAAAAATGGCAGGAAGCTACTATATAAATTTTCTGTCCAATTTTTTAATATTTCGCTGGTTACTCTAAAGCTGCAGATAAAAAATGTATTATACAATAAGACAGTTAAATTAAAAAATATTTGGCAAAACCGTGTGAAGATCATGACTTTTTATATCCATGTTTTTTTAATAATTTTTGACATCGGTTTCGTAATCAGATAACTCAATACCCCCATTATATGTATTTTCAAAAGAATCGAAAGTTTATTTTGTATATTCGCCCGCCATATTGGATCTGCCATTTTGTTTTCAGAATTTTTGATATCGTATTCGTAATCAGCGACCTTGAAAACCCCTTTATACCAATTTTTAAGAATAACAAAAATTTTTTTAGGATAAACATCCGCCCTATCGGATCCGCTGTACGATGTTGCTCTTCTTCTTGCTGTTAAAGAGCTTCTTCTGAGTTGGTCCCACCATTTGAAACGATGTTCTCGCGTTTGGGGCCATTGCCTGGTCGTCTCGCTTCGGTCCGATTGCCACTCACAACTTAACCATGGCCTTCATCCGAGAGATGCCTATTCTGCGTGGCACTGCGCGATATCTCGGGCGATGGGGTCGCCATATCCCTACGCCATACAATTTTTTAAATAGAGAAGTTGTAGTATCCAGAAGCTGCGATCATGGTCCCCTAAAGCAACCAATCCCGACGCAGCCGTAACGTGTTCGTCGTCCATTCCTGCTCCTTTTATCCTAGAAGGTAAGCAAGAAAGTGAAATTTACGCAAAATACTTCGTACAACACTGTTTCTTCGAATGTTGTATTTGGCCGCGGATGAATTTACGTGGTAGACGGCACAGTTGGAGGTAAAGGTTCTCCTCTAGGTGCTTTGTAAAGATACCTTTTAGAGCTTGCAACCTGCTTGATTCATGGCAACAGCGTCCAATGCATGATGCACACTCGTCAAGTACTTGTACCAGAAGTTGTGCACCATGTGCGGGCCTGGAGCATTTCATTTACTTGCTCTTTTCAAGACCGCTGAAACATCGAAAGCTATGATGTTTGTCTGCTGCATTTCAGGGTTGCTGCACCTTTGCTTCTGCTTCTTGTTGTATAAGGCCATCCACCCCTGGAGGATGTTGAGGTGTTGGGTGAACAATAGGTTGAGGAAGAACATTAAATGCCCCTGCTTAAGCGTGTAAAGTGGTTTCCTCTAACTTATGTTTATCTCCGTCGTTTTTCCACGCCAAATCAACTTGTTGTTTAATCTTCATTGCTCGGTCTTCTGAGATGTGCAGATTATTCCTGATGTCATTTACCTTAGCGATAAGATCACTTAGTGCGACTTTCTTTATATCAGGATACTTTGCAGCAAATTGCGTCCTTAAATTGAGTCCTTTTTGCAATTTTTGTTTTAAACTTTTCAAAGAGGTTGACTGCAAAAAGCTAACTCTAGCCAACGCATCCTCAGCATGAACAGTTAATGTTCCACTGCTTACCGGTTGTCCAGATGTTCTTGCTGGCCAGCTGTTTGATTATTGAGATCTGCCTGACCATGTGGCAACACACCGTCACCACCGTCCCGCATGCTGCGCTTTCCAGCGACGATTTTCGGGAAGCGGAAAGCGATCAAAAATCTCTAAAATTATCTATAATATTATTTATGGGGTTTGGTGCTCTTCGTATTCCCTTTGCTCTTCGTTCTCTGCCTGTCTGACATGGAAACACCCTACCAGTAACACTGCTACCGCCAACATAGTCGTCAAAGTCATAAGAGGAAAGCTCAAACCCTATCGCGACACCAACGCGAGAAGAAGTTCGGTAGAAAAAATGTATATCATTATTATTAACAATAAGAATTGATTATTTTGCAATATATCATTACCTAAGAGATGATTAATGTTTAATTCATCCAAGTTTAAAGGAAATTATCTTTATAACTTGTGGTTTAAACATTTTTGTGTACATGTGTGGGGTTTTTTAGTTAAGAAATTAAATAGAAAAAATTAAAAAGGTCCAGGAGTCGAGATTAGAAGTACGGAAAATTTTTGTATTCAATAACAATATTGTCTTTACTTGTGGTTTTATAACTTTTACAAGAATTTGTTGAATTCTTAAGCACAGTTGTGCAGTAGTAAAAAATTGAAAATAACTACACTAATGGAAAAAATTAAAGGGTCAAAAAATCTTCCGAATTTTTAATTAATTTTCAAATTGCTTTTTTTTCAAGTCCACCAGCTTAAAAACAATTTTTCGAACTTAGCTATGGTACAGGCCGGATGTTTATTCAGCTTCCATTTGTTTTTTTAAACCTCGGTACGACCACTGCACTGAGATATCGAAAATTAACTCAAAAAGGATCCTTTTGTCTTTGATCGACGACATCTCAGCAACCAATGATCGCACAGAAAATTTAAGGACAGTTGAGAAAACTAGAATAAATTTTCTGCAAGATTCTGCAACGATGACATAAATTTGAAGAAACAGGGAAAAAGGATAATTTATGGGTTTTCAGAACACCAACGGCTAAATTTCAAATCTTCATGAAATGACTAATGTTGAGTGTGCCTTTTACAGTTGAATACCCCTAAAAATCCTGCGAAATTACATTTCGGTCTAACGAACCGTTTCCTTGTTGCAAACGGTCAAACTTTTGAAGAAATTAAATGGTCAGGTTTTTTGCGTTTGAACATGTCCTAATCTTGGCTAAAATTAAAAAAAATAAAATTTCGAGCTTTTCCCCTATTTTTTTGCAAATTACTTGGAAAAATGTTTGATTTTCACTACCGCCGGCATGAGTGTTACCCAAAGCGTACCAGGTAGAGTTTGCAAGGTAGGATTTACGCTTTTGTGTGTGTGTGTGTGTGTGTGTGTGTTTGTGTGAATAGAAGTGTGTCGTCTGTTTTCCTGAGGTTTTTGACAAAAAATTTTTAATTTAATTAAAATTAAAGTTGATAAACCCGATTCTTCCCTGTTTAGGAGACAGATCTCTGCCCGATTTTCGTGCGAACTGAACACCTAAAAAAATCTTCAAAACTATCCTTTTTCTTCATTGAACATTTATTTTTTATTTCGTTTTGATTTTTCATCATGCCAAGGCGCCACTTGTCAGAGTCGAAAGTTGCTCGTTTAGTGACTCTTGTTGAAGAAGGATACACTCGTCGTGAAGTTGGTAATCGTGTGAGCGTTACCCAGGCCATAGTATTCCGATTGTATACACGGTACTTCGAAATCGCTGGATACAATCGACGGCCAGGGCAAGGTCGCCATCGAGTGACTTTTGTTCGCGAACGTCGTGGCGCAGCATACCCGATTCGGCAACAACAACAACAGCGACAACAAGGACGAGGACGATGAGCCCAAAACATCTCCGTTTGAACGGTGGGGAACAGTGTTCGTTAAAGTGGCTTGAATGTAAGACCACCAAATCGTGTACCGATGTTAACCCGAAGGCATTGTTAAGCCCGTTTAAGGTACGCCAACCAACACCTGAACTGAACCTTAAGGCAGTGGGGTACTGATTTGTTCAGCGACGAGTCCCGATTTTGCCTTTATGGTATTGACCGACGCCCCCTTCTTTGGTGCCGTCTAGGGGAACGTTTTGCTTAAAACTTCGTGCGCTCGGTCGTCGCCTACAATGGTGGATTTGTGTTGACATAGGGTGGCATTTCGCGGACTTGGAGAACACCCCTGGTGTTTTTACGAGATGATTTTATTAGTTTACTCCCGCCATGAAAATTTAAATATAAGAACGCGGGGAAGAATGTGGGGTCAAATAAAAAAATGAGGTTTAAATTACATTTTTAACTCAATTATGCATCAACTTAAGATTTTTGTTTGAAAAATTCATGACTAAATCGGTCAGAGAATCGTGAAAGTATATTTTTTATTTAATTTTTTTAATTTTATGTAATTTGAAACAAACGTCAAATAAATGATTCTTGAAAATACAAGTATACTGTTATCACAATTCACTCACAACATTATATTACCAGTGATATATTTTGAATGATTTCCATTAAATATATAACAAATATTGTCAGCGTATATAAATTGTAGCAATTTGCAAACAGAGAAAAATTATTCGACAGGAGTTCATGTAAAAAAAATTGCCAATGTAATTTCAACAAGACTAAAAGAAAGAAAATTGTTTTTCTGCTTACAAGCGCCTACAAAGTGCATTTTGAAAAAAATTTATTTATAAATTTCAAGATTTCCATTTTGTCACAGAACTTTGTTAGAGAACATCATCCATAATATAATTTTAACAATATAACATGAAAGAACGATTTTTCCGCCCTCTAACGCCTAACATGTGCATTTTTTAATATATTTTCAAAAATAGTAAAAGAAAAAACAATTTCTTTCCGCCTATAAATATCCGCAATGTACATTTCTTTACATAATTTGTTTTGATTAACGATGTTTGGCTACATTTTAATTAACATAATTGACCAGATAATTTTAAAAAGGTCAGAAAAAAAACTATTTTTCTTCACTCACAAACGCCTTATATGTGAATTTGTTTATATAGTTCGTTTATAAAACTAAGAAATATTAATGCATAGCACATTTTTTTACATTATCATCATTTATGATTGAGAAAGTATTAGAATTGTCTAAAATTTGACACCACAGGTTTTCAACCGATCTTCACGTTTTGAGACCCCGTGAATCCGAAAATCAAGTTTTTATGATAGCGTCTGTTTATCTGTCTGCCTGTCCGTCCGCAAACGAGATAACTTTCAAAGCGATGAACGAATCAAATTTTCAACATTTTTGGGATAATTTTTTTTATATTGAAAAATTTTATGTACAGATATCTATAATACTCAGAAAGCCAACGAATTTATCGTAACGATTTTTTCGATAAAAAGAACATTCTTAGAGTTATAGCTTTTATAATATTTAAAAAATCAACAGAAAATCAAAATTTTAGGCCAAACAATGTATTCAAATAAAAATTGTGATAACAAAAAAGATCTACAAATTTATTAATAATCACTTCTTTATAGGATGCGTAGTTTTAGTGTTATTCATTAATAATAACATTCAAAAAATAAAGAAATAAAAAATTTGTGGAAAAGCGACACGAGTTACAAATTTGTTATGAATCACTTTTTGATAGCCCATGTAGTTTTTTTAAACCATAAAAATGTAAATAGTAATAAAAATGAAGAATTTGTGTAAAAGCGGCAAAAGGAACGAAAAAAGTGCCCGCACCGCGGGCACATTCTCATCTCGGGCGCCGTTCACGAGTTTAAGCGCGCCTAGGCCGTGCGTCTGTTGAATCTCGCGCGCTCGATAAATGATTGCCTCGCGCTTCGCGCTCAGACATAATTAAACCTCGCGCTTCGCGCTCAGATACTTACTGCAGTATTTATATACGTCTTCATATTCTAAACTTTCTACTTAATCAGCTAAAGGTAAAGATTAAGTTGCTCAAAGCTCTGTAGCCTTTGAGGCGTTATATTGGAATTTTCGACTTTCTGAATATTACTTACGATAAATAAAAACAAAATTATTAATCCTGCCGAAAAATGGTTAAAAGAATTTTTCAAAAGCTATAATTTCTTTTTGAGACTTTTTTTCGTTGTTTGCGTCGTTTGGCCATTATAATACTTTCTCAATCATAATCAACTTTTTGTATCAATTTTTTTCCCTGCCTTTTGTCGTTTTTCCACAAATTTTGTATTTTTATTTTTAATTGCATTTTTATGACTAAAACTAAAACTCCTATCAAAAAGTGATATAAAAAAAATTTGTAGCTCTTTTTCGTACAAACAATTTTGTTTAAATCTTTTTTTTTTCGTAATTTCTGTCATTTTCTCACAAATTTTTATTTTTTTTAAATTTTCAATGTTATTTTTCACGAGTAAAACAAGAAGTACGCGTCGAAGTACGTGCCTTTTTTCATTTTGTGCGTTGCTTGGCTGAAAATTTTGATTTTCGATTGATTAAAAAAATTTTTTAAATGCTATAACTCAAAATATTTTTTTTATAAAAAAAGTAATAAGGATAAATTGTTCGTCTTTTCTAATACTATAAATATCCGTACATATAATTTGCAAATTCAGAAAAAAAGTGGTCTCAAAAATTTTCAAAATACGCTCACTTTTTTCATTTTTATCGAAAATGGCTGGTTATCGATATGAAAAAGTTGTTCATACAAAAAAGAGATACACTAGAACATTCAAATCTTGAACCAAACGATGCAAAATACGACAAAAAGTCTCAAGGAGAAATTATAGCTTTTGAAAAATCCCACAAAATGTCTTTTAACTAGTTTCAAATAGGTCTTATCATTTTGTTTTTAATCATCGTAATTAATATGCAAAAACATCGAAAATTTCAATAGTACGCTAAAAGACGAATTTTCGTAGAAAATCGAGCGAACAGCGTAAGTCTCACAATATTAATGTGTTCCTTAAAGCTTAAAGAGCTTTGAGCAACTTTATCTTAAACTATACTTAATTAAGTCAAAAATTCAGGGTATGAAGACGAATATAATGCTGCGATCTAAAAGAGATCTTTTTGACAACGTTTTGATTCAAGCATTCCAAATGCAAAGAATAAATATCCGAGCGTCCAGCACGAGGTATAATTATGTCTGGGTGCGAATTAACCCATTATCGAGTTTGAAGCGCGAGATTCAACTGGCGCGCTGCAGACCCACTCAAGTTTGCGGGCGAAGTGATTTGCGTGCGCAGAGCGCTATGAGAATGCGCCCGCTAGACGGGCAGATTTTTTAATACATCTTTGGAAATATAATTTTAGAAAATTCAGAAAAAGATCCGATTTCTTTTCGCTTAAAAACGCCCGAAATTTGCATTTGTTTCTATAATTTGTGCATAAAATTACAAATATTAATGCATAGAAAAATTTTGTCAAAAAACTTTGGCAAATTCTAATTATAGCAAGGTCAAAAGAAAAACCGACTTCTTTTAGCTTATAAACGCCTAAAATTTGCATTTGTTCACATAATTTTATTAGAAAATACACAAATGTTAATGCATATCAATATCATTTAACAACTAACATTAACCAAAAAGTTGTGTATTTTCCCCAAATTTTGATGGGGAAAATTCCCCATTATCTTATGTAATAATAGCTAAAATTTCGGGAATTTTCCCGAACTTCAAATAGGATAAATCCCCAAAAATTTGTGGAATAATAAGAAAAAAGCAAGTTGGCTTCCGTTTCCGATACCGATCGTGAGAGAACTCTTTTGTGTCAAGTGTTGGTTTTTCGGCTTTGCTGAATGGAATAAGGCTATGTGTGAAGTGGAAACTTGCAACGTACGAAGTTTTTGAGGTTAGGAGAAGTGAAAATAGTTATTGGATGTTACGAATGAGTAAAAAATAACTAGGGCTATCACTGAGTGTGTTAAAACCATGAGCGAATTGACGTAATGAATTTGTGCAGCATGTTAAAATTCATTTTCAAACTCTTTTGTCGGAGGTACCAAACTAGTACATCAATCCAGACGGGAATGATTTACCTTTATTTTGAAGTGCTGTCGATTTAGCAATCCTACTCCGGACTGGAAGCCCTAACCATTGTAGTCCTGAAAATTTGATGGGTCATGTAAATGATCTAGGGTACTTCATTTTGTTTTAATAAGAAATGAGTAAAATGGTTTTATTTCTAGAAGATTTACGCTCTAATTATGTTTTTCTTAAAAACTACCGCCTATTTCCACGGTAGCGGAGGAGATGAGGGGCTAAGCATTTCCTTCTTCAGGTTTAATAATGTGGTTTGATTTCAGTCATCCTCCGGTGGGTTAATTTAACCTTCACAACAC
>JAAAKG020140036.1:0-12203 GCA_010014905.2 Druon quercuslanigerum | reverse complement strand
CGCTGCCTCTGTTCTGCTGCGGCCCATACGTTGTCTCTGCTCTGCTGCTGCTTGGGCGTTGCCTCTGTTCTGCTGCTGCTCATACGTTGTCTCTGTTCTGCTGCTGCTCATGCGTTTTCTCTGCTCGGCTGCTGATCGTGCATTGTATCTGCTCTGCTCAGGGTTGCGTACGTAATATACCTTAGGTAATTTACTCAGTTTTTTACATGTAAATGTACATTTACGTGATTTACGTTCCTAGTTTTTTACATGTAATTTAGGTTTTTAATAGAGCGACTGCACTTATACAAAAATCAAACATAACTTAAATATTTAATACACCGAGGACACTGGCTTGCTCTTCTTTATTTATTTAAAAATGATTAGAGGTGGCAGACCCAGAAATTCCTTTTGGGCAAAGTTAAATTTTATTATAAAGAGGGAAAAGGGCTAAAAATGTTCTTGTTGTCCCGGGTGCAATCGAGTGTTGTACGGCAGCATTGAAGAGAGACAAGAATCATAGGTAAGCTTCAACGTATAGTAAATGTTTCTGCAAAATTAATCATTTTTTTTATTAAAATCCTTCTAATGATCATAAAATATTCTGCAAATCTTTTCTTTATTGATGGAAATGGAAGAATTTCTAGGTTTCAACTTATATTTATTTTCAGGATTTTAAGAATGTAAAAAAAAATAAGTTATTTAACACGAAATTAAGAAGTTTTCAAAATATTCGAAAATAATTGAAATCTTTAAAACGTTTTTTTTTTAATTATAAACAAAATGTAAATTTTTCAAGATTTTGAAACAAATCAGAAGCTTTTTAATAAATTTAAAAGGCTTCAAGAGAATAATATTTGAATTTCCAGATTATAAGAATTTTTGGCAATTTTGAAAAAAATATTTTGAAGAATTTTTAAGGGTTTTCAGAGAATCAATAAATATTTGCCATATTACAAAAGAAATTATTTTTTTTTTATTTCAAAAAATTAATTTAAAGAGAATATTTAAAAACATCTCAAAAAGATTCGAAAATTGTTAAAAGAGAATCTCAAAGATTTTTAAAGTTAAAAATATTTTCCATCTTGAATTAGGCAGGGTGTCTTAAATCTTCATTTTCGAAATTCCCTGATTTTTCCTTGATTAATTTTTACTTTACCTTGACTAATTTTTTATTTTCCTGGATCATTAATAATGAAATACCAGCATTTTCAAAGATTTTAATCTTCTTATAATTTTATTATAAAATCTTTTATGAACGGAAAAAGAGTATTTCCAATACAAATTTAAAATTTCCAAATTTTTAATTTATTTTTAACAAAAAAGTTTTTTTCTATCATAAAATATTTAATATTTAAATATTAAATTTTTTTTAAATATCAATTTTTGAAAACGCTTTAAAATTTCTTTATGAAAAAGCATCAACTGAAGATACTGCAAATATCTGCAATATCTTTGGTCGGTATGGTAGGTGTCTACTCTACCATCGATCGGTAATATAGGTTTCTACCTATAATATTGTCATGGAGTAGGCAGTAGGTTGTGTACGAAAAAAGGCTAGGGTAAAAAAGTTGAAACGTAAAAAATGGTTCTTTTTTTAAATGAATTTTTGCAGATTTCAAACAAAAAATTTAGAAGCTTTTTAAGAATTTTGAAAGGCTCTGAAAGAAAAAAAACATTTTCCTAATATTCCTCGGAAAATTGAAAATGATGTTTTATTTTAAAAAAGTATTTTAACAGAATAATTAAAAAGATTTTAAGAGATTTCCAAAATTACTAAATTTTTTTCTGCAAATAATAAGTGTTCAATTATTATTTCTACATAAAAATTAAAAAAATTCGTTAACAAATTAAACACTTTTAAATAGAACAATAAAAATGGTAAAGTTAAAAGTTTATAACCTTTACAAAATTGTAACAATTGAAACCTTTTATATCAAACAATTATAATTCAAATTGTTTACTTTTAAATATTTGGCCTTAATTTACTCGTATTAAATTAACAGTGAAATATTACGAAATAATAAATAATTATTCCTTTTCTTAATTAAAATTTTTTAAATTAAATAGATTAAGAAGTGAATAATTTAAGCTGAAACAATATTTTTAAATTAATTAAATTTATTCGTGAAAAAGCATCAACGGAAGATAATGCAAATATCTACATTACTTTGGTCGGTATTATAGGTTCATACTCTACCATCGGCCGGTAATATAGGTTCCTACCTATAATATTGTCGTGGAGTAGAAAGTAGGTTGTGTACGGAAAAGGATAGGGTAAAAAATTTGAGTTGTAAAAAAAAGGTTCTTTTTTTTAAACAACACTCTATCCGACCAATGTCGGGCAGGATCTTGTGGCACCTGAGCAGAGACGCGAACAATTATCGTCTGTCGGTAACTGACCACTCACTTATTTACTGCAGTTTAGCTCGGAACAGAACCCTTCCCGCAGCCCTGCTGCTATACTACTTACCTGAAACTTAATTATGTTATTTTTGGAAATGTAATAAAGATATTTACGTTGCATAATTCTGTAAAAATATTGAATTTCGGATTTAACCTTCTTATGTTTTTACTAGAAATCTAACTACAATGAAAATTATATTCTTTATTGAATAAGCAAATAAAAAATACAGAAAGTGTAATCATCTTTATTAATAAATATCATCATTGCACAAGCTTTTTTCATTAAAAAAGATATTGAATAATCTAAACTTAATTCAATACTAATTACAATTAATATTTGTCCTTGTCGGCAATTATTTTTTGTACTTTATAACTCATTCTACGAACTTAAAAAATTGCACTCTGTGAAATTTCAAGCTTCGTTTATTCTAGTTAATTGCAAAAAATAAGCACACTAATTTCTAAAAAAAATGAGTATCAATTATTTTTAAAATTACTAAACAGGTACTGTAAGTCACGAGTAACATCGAAGATTCACCAATAATTTATTATGTTTCCAGCCACTATTATATCTTGAAACATAGCACTTTCCCTTTGAGTTTTGCGGATCTTCTGTTGAAGGTTTGGTAGTCGCTGATCTTATTCTGTTATAAAAAAAGACTTCAAGAAATTATTTGCAATTTCTATTCTATAATAATTAATTTCAACTACTCTCGAGAATTCCTTGTAAAGGTTCGACCTAGAGCGTAGAATACAGGGTGGTCCAAAATAGCATTAGGATTTTTTTTTAATTTTCATTCTCTCCCTTCTGCAAATTTAGTCAAATAAAAAAAAATTGTTTTGTTTTAAAACAATTGTTATCTAGTAGTATCCCATTAAGTGAAGCAGCTAATTCCCTTAAACAAAGACTTTTTTGAAAAAAAAATAATAAAAATTACTTTTTGAACTTTACCCCCATAAGCTTGTTCCATAGGCTAAAAAAAACCACAAGTGAACAATTTTTCTTTGCGAATTTTTGGCACTAATTCTTATTTTTTGTGGTTAAATTGGATAAAAAATTTATTATTTATAACAATATTCTCTTAAAATAATGCTAGACAGTTCCGTTTTTCTTTCAAACTTCACACTTTAAAAAAAAGTTCAGTTAGAATGAGTTAATAATGAATCAAAGTAAACAAAAATAATTGTTTTAACAATTTATTGTTTAAAACAATATTCTCTATCAAAAATTGTGGAAAGTCAGTTTTTTAGAATTTTTAACTAGTTTTCGGATTTTCTATCATAGCGAGGAAATAATTAATTAAATTGAAAAAAATTATTATTTGAAAAATGTAGTATTATTTCCAACAATATTCTCTTATAATAAAGCTAGGAAGTAGTGGATTTAAAAAAAAAATATCCAACCTTTATTCAACTTTTTATTTAGCATGAGGAAGTAATTAATAAAGGTTCACAAATTTAATTATTTAAACAATTTATTATTACTTATAATAATATTTTCTTATAATAAGGCTAGAGAAATATCTTTTTTATGACTTTTCTCATTTTTTCCACTTTTTACTGAGAGTGATTTAGGGATAAGTGTAAAAAAGTTTTTTTGTTTAAACAATTTATTATTATTTATAACAGTATTCTCTTAAATTAAGTCTAGTAAGTTGTGGGTTTTTCTGAAATTTCCAACCTTTCTCAACTTTTCTCTGAGATAGAACTAACAATCAAATTAATTTATTAAAAATAATTTTTTATACAAATAATTATTGTTTATAACAATATTTTCTTTAAATAATGCTGGAAAGTTGCGCTTTTTTAATTTGAAACCTTCTTTGAACTTTTCACAATAGAGTGTTATAATAATTAATGAAAACTAAGAAAACATTTGTTTAAACAATTATTTATTTTTTATAACTATGTTCATTTAGAATAATGCTAGAAAGTCTTCGGTTCAAAATTTCAAAACTAATTACCCCTATGAAATAATTAAAGTTAACAAAAATAATTATTTAAACAATTTATTATTATTTATAACTTAGATTAATTCTAGAAAGTCGCAGTCTTTTCTGAAATTTCCAACCATTTTTCAACTTTTAACTTGGAGTTAGATAATATTTCATCAAAGTTAACAATTATAATTGTTTAAATAATTTATTGTTATTTAAAACAATATTCTTTTACAATACTAGTAGGAAGTTGCTGTTTTGTATCAAATTTCTAATCTTTTTCAAACTTTTTGTTGTTATTATTTCAAATTAATAAAGCATTTTTTAAAATGATTTATTGTTATTTATAGCAATATTATTTTAGAATAATGCTAAAAATCGCAGTCTTTTCTGAAATTCCCAACATTTTTTAAATTTTTCAAAATTGAGTGTAGTAATAATTAATTCATGTTAACAAAGTAATTGTTTAAACAATTAATTTTTTTGTATGACAATATTTTCTTAGAATAATTATAGAAAATTGCGGTTCTTTCGGACATTTCCAACGTTTCTCAACTTTTCTCTGAGATAATTATTTATAAATTAATTATTGTTTATAACAATACTGTCTTTAAATAATGCTAGAAAGTTGCGGTTTTTCCAACCTTCTTTGAACTTTTCACAATAGAGTGTTATAAGAATTAATGAAAATTAAGAAAATATTTGTTTAAACAATTATTTTTTATAACTATGTTATTTTAGAATAATGCTTGAAAGTCTTCGTTTTTTGTCCATTTTAAAACTAATTATCGCTATGAAATAATTAAATAAAGTTAACAAAAATTATTATTTAAAAAAATTTAATATTATTTATAACAATCTTCTCTTAGAATAATTCTATAAAGTTGCTGTTTTTTCTAAAATTACTAACCTTTTTCAAACTTTTTGTTGTAAATATTTCAAATTTCTAAAGCATTTTTTAAAACAATTTATTGTTATTTATAACAATATTATTTTAGAATAATGCTAAAAATCGCAGTCTTTTCTGAAATTCCCAACGTTTTTTAAATCTTTTAAAATAGAGTATAGTAATAATTAATTCATGTTAACAAAGTAATTGTTTAAACAATTCATTTTTTGGTATAACAATATTTTCTTAGAATAATTATAGAAAATTTCGGTTCTCACTGACATTTCCAACGTTTCTCAACTTTTCTCTGAGATAGAACTAAAAATCAAATTCATTTATTAAAAATAATTGTTTATAAATTAATTATTGTTTATAATAATATTGTTTTTAAATAATGCTAGAAAGTTGTGGGTTTTCCAACCTTCTTTGAACTTTTCACAATAGTGTCTTATAAGAATTAATGAAAATTAAGAAAATATTTGTTTAAACAATTAATTATTTTTTATAACTATGTTCTTTTAGAATAATGCTTGAAAGTCTTCGTTTTTTGTCCATTTTGAAACTAATTATCGCTATGAAATAATTAAATAAATTTAACAAAAATGATTATTTAAACAATTTAATATTATTTATAACAATCTCCTCTTAAAATAATTCTAGAAAGTTGCTGTTTTTTCTAACATTGCTAACCTTTTTCAAACTTTTTGTTGTAAATATTTCAAATTTATTAAGCATTTTTTAAAACAATTTGTTGTTATTTATAACAATATTATTTTAAAATAATGCTACAAATTCGCAGTCTTTTCTGAAATTTCCAACCTTTTTTCCACTTTTCACCTAGAGTTTGGTCATAATTAATGCGAAATAACAAAGTATTTTTTAAATAAATAATTATTGTTTATCAATATCTTCTTTTAAAGTAATGCTAGAAAGTCGAGATTTCTTTTTATTTTCGGACTTCTGTCCAACTTTTCAGTCATAGTGAGGTAATAATTATTATTTATAAAAATATTCTCTTACATTAATTTTGGATATTTACGGTTTTATTCTAAAAATTCTAACTTTTTTCAACTTTTCACTAAATAAATATATTTTTAAGCAATTTTTTGTTTATTATAATAATTTTATCTTAAAATAAATCTACAAAGTTGAGCTGTTTTTTGAAATTTCCGACCTTTCTGTAATTGTTCACATAAAGTAATGTGTAATTTACACAAGTTAATAATCTATTTTCTTAGATAATTAAACATTGTTTATAAATACCGTCTTTTAGAATAATTTTAGAAAGTCGTGTTTTTTTAATTTGTCACCTTTTCAGTTATAACGTAAAAATAATTAATTAATGTTAATAAAAATAATTTTTTAAACAATCTATTATTATTTATAGCAATATTCTCTTACAATAATGCTAGAAAAATGCTGTTTTTTCTAAAACTTCCAGTCTCGTTTGAACTTTTTAAAAATAATTATTACAAATTAATAAAGCATTTTTTCAAGCAATTTATTGTTATTTATAACAATATTATTTTAGAATAATGCTACAAAGTCGCAGTCTTTTCTGAAATTTCCAACCCTTTTTCCATTTTTCACCTAGAGTTTGGTCATAATTAATGCGAAATAACAAAGTATTTGTTTAGATAAATAATTATTGTTCATAACTATCTTCTTTTACAGTATTGCTAGAAAGTCGCGTTTTTTTCTGAATTTTCCGACTTCTTTCCAACTTTTCAGTTATAGTGAGGAAATAATTATTTAAATTTAACAAAAATATTTGTTTTAAATATATTATTATTTATAAAAATATTCTCTTACAATAATTTTGGACATTTACGATTTTTTCTGAAAATTCTAAATTTTTCAACTTTTCACTAAATCAGGGTGACAGTTTTAATCAATGAAAAAATTGCCTGTTATTTCCGGGTTTGCAAATAATTTTCCTGGTCCATAAAATTTATAAAAACGAAATTTATTATAAACATTTTTCCATTTAAAGTAGTGAAGAATAAAAAACAAATTAAATAATTCAAAGTGGAACTCTCAAATTTTCAACAGTAACACTTTTTAATTGAACAGTTTTAAATGAAATGAAGATAAACTGAAAAATTCAGAATTTTTAACATTAATAAATAAAACAAATTTGGATTTATAAATAACAATCGAATACTTGTTATTTTTAGAAAAAGTTAGAGTAATTTTAAGAGATACCTATTCAGAAGTTTTAAAAAGATTCAAAAATAATTTAGAACTTGAAATAATATCAAATAATTTAGCAAAATGTGTCTATCGACAAAATTCAACTATTCGTACCAAAATTTCGGTGCAAATGCCCACAACCTAGTTTAAAATAAAATGTAGATTTTTGCAGATTACAAATAAAAAATTTAGAAGCTTTTTAAGAACTGTGAGAGGCTCTAGAAGAAAAAAAATTTCCTAATATTCCTAGGAAAATTGAAAATAATTTTTTATTTAAAAAAAGTATTTTAAAATAATAATTAAAAAGATTTTAAGAGATTTCCAAAATTACTCAAATTTTTTCTACAAACAATAAGTGTTCAATTATTATTTCTACAGAAAAATTCAACAGTTTCGTTTAAAAATTAAAAATTTTGAAATAGAACAATAAAAATTGTAACTTTAATTGTAAAATTGTAAATTTTCGAAATTTTAACAATTCAAAGCTTTCTATATCAAACAATTAAAATTCAAATTGTTTACTTTTAAATATTCGGCCATAATTTACCCGTATTAAATTAACAGTCAAATATTGCTAAATATTAAATAATTATTCCTTTTCTTGATTAAAAAATTTCAAATGGAATGGGTTAAGAAGTGAATAATTTAGACTGAAAAAATATTTTTAATTTAATAAAAATCTTTAATTACGAATTTATTATTATAATTAAGTTATTTTGAAGTTGAAAATAGTCGATACAGTGACAATCTGGAAATTCTTAAACTTTGAACGAATTAAACAATTTTTTCCAATAAATTATTGTTCAGTTTTTGATACTTAAAGTACATATCCATTTATTTATATTTACAATTGATAAAATAATACTGTTATTTATTTTAAAAATTCAACATAAAAATATCTAAGATGAAGAATTTTTAAAGCCAAGATTTTTTAATCAGGCATTATAAACTAAATATCAAAATTTAAAAAAATATCAGTTCAATTAATTATTTTAAAAACTGTTGAAATCAAACTTGGACAGATTTTTCTTCTAAAAATTTCTAAAATTCTCATTTTTTTGCATAAAGTGATGTGCAATTAATAAAAGTTAACGGAATATTTTTTTAGATAATTAAAGATTGTTTATAAACACCGTCTTTTAGAATAATGTTAGAAAGTTTTGTGTTTTTAATTTGTGACCTTTTCAGTTATAACGTAAAAATAATTAATTAGGGTTAATAAAAATAATTGCTTAAACAATCTATTATTATTTATAATAATATTCTCTCAGAATAAAACTAAAAAGTTACGGTTTTTTTCTGAAACTTCCAACATTTTTTCAACTTTTTATTTAGAGTGCAATAATAATTATTCAAAACTAGCAAAATATAGTTGTATAAACAAATTATTATTTTTTATGACAACAAAATTCTTTTAAAATAATGCTAAAAATAATTTTTTTTAAAAGAATTCCGAATTTTAGTAGACATTTTTTGTTGATAGAAATTAATCTCTTTAACTAAAAATTTCACTATTTTTGTAATTCAACTGATTGGTAAAAAATAACCTATTTGGTCAAAAATTAATCTCTCGGGTAAAAAAATTCAACTGTTTTGTAGAAAATTCGTATTTTTAGATTGAAAATTAAATAACTTGAAAAAATTAAAGTACTAGGATAAAAATAGAACTGTTTGGTTTTTTTTAAATTTTTAAATTTTAGATTTTAGATTTTATAGATTTTTTTAGATTTTTAAATTTTATTTTAATCTCAGTTGAATATCGTTAATTTTAATTTAATTTTAATTTAACAAATTTTTGTGTTGAAAAGTCATACTGGAATTTTTTTAATGATAATTCACCTATTTTTTCCTTAAATTTGTCTTTTAATTTAAAGATTAATTTATTTTAGTAGAAACTGCATCCTTCTTGAATAAAAATTCAACTATTTCAATGAAAATTCAACAATTTTGTTAAAAAAATCGCTTTTTTTTGTTTAAAAATTCAAATTGTTTCGTTGAAAACTCGACAATGTATTAGAATTATTTTTTATGAAGAAAATTTTGTTTGTTTTTTGAAAATCTAACCGATTTATTAAATATTCATCTTTTTGGTTTGAAAATTCATCTCTTTTTATAGAAATTTTACCTTTTTGGTTAAAAAATCAACGGATTGGTTAGAAATCAATTTCTTTCAGTTAAGTCTGTTCGAGAAGAAAATAATTATTTGGTAAAAATTAATTTTTTTTGAGGAATCAATTATTTTTCAGAAAATTCTTTTTTGTTGTTAAAATCAAAAAGTCTTTTATTTTAAATTAAATTTTTTTAAATTAAATTATCAACTATGTCACATGTTTTTGTAAAACTTCAACTCCTTCTTTGAAAATTTAAACTACTTTATTGAAAGTTAATTTTTTTAATAAGAATTCATAATTTTAGTATAAATTTTTTGTTGTTGGAAATTAATTTATTTAACTAAAAATTTAACTATTTTTTTAATTCAACTGATTGGTTTTTTTTGTTAAAATTGATCTTTCTTAGTTTTAAAATTGAACTATTTAGTAAAAAATTTCAGGCAAAAATTAAAAATTAAACTAAAAATTAATCAAGTGTTTTTAATTTGTTAACTTTTTAGTTATAGCCAAGAAAAAATTAATTAGACTTAATTAAAATAATTGTTTAAACATTCTATACGTTTTTTTCTGAAATTTCCAAAATGTTTTTAACTTTTTACTTAGAATGCAATAATAATTAATCAAAGCTATCAAAATAAAAATTTAAAATCAATTAAAAATCAACGGAATGTTTGTTAAAAATAGAACTTCCTGGTTGGAAATTAATTTATTCATTGGAAAATTTAAATTACTTTATTGACAGTTAATTTTTTTTATAGCAATTCATCATTTTAGTAGACATTTTTTCTTGATAGATCTAAAAATTTCATTAATTTTTAATTCACCTGATTGTTTGAAAATAACCTGCTTGGTCAAAAATTAATATTCTCGGGTTAAAAATTCAACTGTTCTGTAGAAAATTCGTATTTTTAGATTGAACATTAAATAATTTAAAAAAAATTAAAGCACTAGTTTTAAAATTCAACTATTTAGTAAATAATTTTCAGGCAAAAAATATAAACTAAAAATTACTTAAATAAAATTAGCTAAAAAAACATCTATTGTAATTCGTCAAACGTTTGTCTTTTATGGTAAAAAATTAATCTTCTTTATTAAAAATTCATCTATTTGGTTAAAAATGTACTTGAAATGTATTTTTTTGAAAAAAATTTTCTAAAAAACAGGTGAGTATTCTGCAAAGTTTATTTTGATCAAATAGTTTAATTTTCAACCTAAAAAGACGAATTAGCAACCCGAAAATATAAATTTTAAATTAAATTGATGATTTTAATAACAATTTTTGAAATTTCAAGCCAAAAAGGCGAATATTATACAAAACAATTAAATTTAAAAAAATATATCCAAAAAAATTGATGAATTTTCTAAAAAAGTTTTTAATTTGAAATAAAAAACAGTTTAGGTTAATCAAAGCCATGAATTTTTCAATCAAAAAGACAATTTTTTAACTAGTAAAAATTTTTCAGTCAAGAGAGAAAAAAATGTTAATCAAATTGTGGAATTTGCAAGTCAAAAACGAGATTTTTCTATTAAACTGAGAATAACCAAAAAATATGAGTTTTCTACCAAAACATGAATTTTTTTATTCAAAAAGAAGAATTTTCTATTCCAAAAAATACGAGTCTGCAAAAAACTGCTGAAATCGTTAAAAATATAACTTTAAAGAAGAAATATTTTTAACAAATAATTGTTTTTTAGTTGCTAAGGTCTTCAAAGACTGCACTTTAAAATTCAATCAATTATTACAAGTTAATAAACTATTTTCTTAGATAATTAAAGATTGTTTATGAATACCGTCTTTTAGAATAATGTTAAAAAGTCGTGTTTTTTTTAATTAGTCACCTTTTCAGTTAGAATTTAAAAATTATTAATTAAAGTTAATAAAAATAATTGTTTAAAGAACCTATTATTATGTATAACAATATTCTCTCAGAAAACATAAAAGTTACGGGTTTTTTCTGAAATTTCCAAAAATTTTTCAACTTTTTACTTAGAATGCAATAATAATTATTCAAAGCTAGCAAAATATAAATGTATAAACAATTTATTTTTTTTATAACAAAAAATTCTTTTAAAATAATGCTGGAAAGTTGCTGTTTTTCCTGTCAACTCTTGCTTTTTATTTACAAAGAAACTGATTGGTTGGAAATAATCTATTTGGTCAAAAATTAATATTCTCGGGTTAAAAATCAAACTGTTTTTTAGAAAATTCGTATTTTTAGATTGAAAATTACATAATTTGAAACAAAATTAAATGATTAGGAAAAAATTAGAACTATTTGGTTCAGAATTAAACTTTTTAAAATTTTGTAATTTTAGATTTTTTAGATTTTTTTAGATTTTTAAATTTGATTTTAATCTCATTTGAATATCTTCAATTGTAATTAAACTATTTTATTAAAAAACTTATCCTTTTCGTTTGAAAAGTCGTTTTTTTTTAACTTCTTATTTAAAACTCATATTTTTCTTTTGAATAGTCATACTGAAAATTTTTTTGAATGAGAATTCACCTATTTTGTCCTTAAATTTGTCTTTTAATTTAAAAATTTATTTATTTTAGTAGAAACTGCTTCCTTCTTGAATAAAAATTCAACTATTTAAATGAAAATTCGACAATTTTGTTAAAAAACCTTTTTATTTTGGTGGAAAATTCAGAAAAAATTATAATAAAATTAGAATTTGTATTATTTT
>JAAAKG020140035.1:0-12203 GCA_010014905.2 Druon quercuslanigerum | reverse complement strand
ATTATTTTATCTGTAAATTTAACTATTGGAAAAAAAATTTCGTTGGAAAATTATCTTTTTTAATTTAAAAATTCATATACTTTGTTGAAAATTCTCATTTTTTTGTGAAAAATTAATATTCTGGGCTAAAATTAACTATTCCAGTTTGAAGATTCATTATTTCAATTGAAAATTCATCTTTTTTGTTTAAAATTCAACTGTATCAGGTAAATATTCATAATTTTAATTGAAAATTTATTATTTTTACTGGAAATTTAACTATTTTGTTAAAAGTTCGCTTTTTTTGTACAAAAATTGATTTTGGGTAAAAATTGATCTTTGTTCGATCAAAATTCAATTATTTGGTTGAACATTCAAGTAATTTGTTGAAAAATTAGCTTTTTGGTAGAAAGTGAATCTCTTATTGTTTTAAATATCATCTTTTTGGTTACAGTTCAAGATTAATTTTGTTGTTGAAAATTTATAATTTTTTTTATACTCAAACTATTTTGTTGAAAATTAGTTGTTTTTTTTTTCCTTTTTGGTTGACAATTAATTATTTTAACTAAAAATTCATCTCATTATAAAATTATATTTTAAATTTTTAAATTCGCGTTTTTTTAATGGAAAATTAATCTTTTGGTTTGAAAAATCATCTATTGCAGTTAGATTCATGATTTTAATTGAAAATTCATATTTTTTTGTTTAAAATTCAACTGTTTTAAAATAAAAATTCATTAGTTTATTGAAAATTCTTCATTTTGATTATAAATTCAACAATTTTGTTTAAAATTCAACTTTTTTAAAAAGCTTATCCTGTATTGTTGTCATTAAATGATTTTTATGTATAAAATATATCAAAAGTTTTGCTTAAGAATTTATCTCTTTTGGTTAAAAATCTTACTTTTTAGTGGAAAATTTCATTATTTTCTTCAAAATTCAATAGTTTAGTTAAAAATTAATCTTTTTTTTTTGTCCGAAAATTGAAATATTTTATTGAACATTCATCTTTTTTCATAAAAAAAATCCGTCCTTTTGGGTTGAAAACGTATCTTTTTTGTCAAAAATTCATCGTTTTTGGTTGAAAATTATTTTTTAAATTTGAAAAGTCTACTATTTGGTTTGATCATCTATTTATTTTGTTGAAAATTATTGTATTTTCTTTAAAAGTTATCTTTTTTAAGTATATTTTTGTGGAAATTTTTATTGATTTGTGGAAAATTCTATTGTTTTCTTAAAAAGTTATCTTTTTTGTTCCAAAATTAAACTTTTTTATCGAAAATTAATCTTTGTCATATAAACTTCTCCCTTTTGCATAATTTTTTGTTGAAAATACATGTTTTATAGTTGAAACTTCATTTTTTAAAATGGAAAACTACTATTATGATTTTGTTCAAGAATTTATTTATTTTATTTTGTTTTATTTAGTTAAAAATGCTCTTTTTAAAAAAAGAATTCTTTTTTTTTTGTATTGAAAATGTATCTTTTGTAAGAAAAAAAATCTTTTTTGGTTTTAGAAGTCACCGTGTATGGTTGAAAATTAGACTGTTGTATCGACAATTCAATTTTTTTAAATAAAAAATCCGCCTTTTTTCATAATTTTTGGTCGAAAATTCATATTTTAGAGTTGAAAGTTTATTTTTTTAATTTGAAAAATACTATTATGTTTTTGGTCAAGAATTTATCTAGTTTGTTTATAAATCCTACTATTTACTTAAAAATTTAATTTTTTGGTTTGTTGAAAATTCAACTATTTTCTTAAAAAGTCATACTTTTTGGTTAAAAATTCAACGGATTTGTTAAAACGTCTTTTTAGATAGAAAATTCATCCTTTTGGTTTGAAAATTCAACTGTCTCTTCAAAGATTCTTTTTTTTTGACAATTAAAATATTTAGTTAGAAATTTAACGGTTTTTTGGTTGATTTAAATCTTTTTTGTTTAAAAATTTGATCATTTGGTTTAAGGTTCATCCTCGTAGGTTAAAAATTGAACTTTTTGATTTAAAAATTCAATTTTTTTGTTAAAAATTATTGAAACTATTTTTGGAAATCAATTTAAATTATATGATTGAAAATTCATATTACTTGGTTGAAAATTACCTTTTTTCTAGAAAATTAATCTTTCCACGTTTAAAAGTTGAATGTTTTAAATTGTTAGCTAATTTGTTGAAAATGTAGTATATTTCGAGAATTTATTCTTCATATTTACAATAATTTACCTAATATATTTTACCTTGGAGTTCGAAAACGTTTAATTATTTTTAAAATGTTTATAATATTGAATAATTGAATAATTATTGAATAATTAGAATGTTAGTAAGTGTTGAATAATTATTAATATGAACGCTTGAAACTTCCACCCGGAAAAATGTAATTTTCGTCCCGAAAAATTGGAAAATAGCCTGGAGATTGATTTGCAATTTGAGTAGCAACTCTGAAATAAAACATGTAAAGAATCGGACGTTTCAAAAGAAAACTATTTTTTTTTTGCTCAGATCGATGAAGCAAAAGCAGAACTCCAAAGTGTGGTGGACTATTTGAAAAATCCGGGAAAATTCACAGCCTTGGGTGGGAAATTGCCCAAGGGAGTTTTACTCTCAGGTCCTCCAGGAACGGGAAAAACTCTGCTCGCTCGGGCAGTTGCGGGTGAAGCCGGAGTTCCGTTTTTCCATGCAGCGGGTCCCGAGTTTGACGAAGTTCTTGTTGGTCAAGGCGCGAAAAGAGTTCGCGATCTGTTCAGTAAGTACTTTTGATGAGTTGTTTTTTTGAGTAGATGTATAATCCAAAATTCCTGTTCGTGTCCGTACTAAATTTCTATAGAATATTCGCGAAGGTCCATAAGAAAGCAATAAATCATTCTTGTTTTTCTCATAACTATAATAATTGATATAATACATAACCTTGAAGCTGTT
Organism: Druon quercuslanigerum; assembly: GCA_010014905.2. Classification (NCBI taxonomy): domain Eukaryota; kingdom Metazoa; phylum Arthropoda; class Insecta; order Hymenoptera; family Cynipidae; genus Druon; species Druon quercuslanigerum. The sequence continues at coordinate 9,313 of JAAAKG020140035.1, read as the reverse complement.
TACGCAAAATTCGTTACTCAGAATTGTCTAATATCATTTTATGACGTAAACTTCCTTCAAATTGATTTGCGTAATATCATTTTGAGACGTCATCGGTAAATTTCAAGATTTATTAATTCCAATTTTTGCTAAAAATTCAAAAAATTTCGCATACATTTCTAAACCTTCTAAGTATCTTTTAAAATTGAGGTATTTCTCCTAAGATAAAAAAAAAAAATAGATAGGCAAATTGCCTTCACATCTTCTGGATTCTTGTTTGACAGTTTTGGAAATGTTTTCTTTATAAGGAAGAAATAAATAGCCTTGTAGCTGTTTACGCAAAATTTACTCAGAATTACGTAATATAATTTTATGACTTCACCGGTAACCTTCGAGATTGATTGATATCAATTTGTCCTACTTTTTACAATTTTCAAATAAATTTCAAAAGCCTTTTAAATATCTTTTCAAAATTAGGTATTCTTCTTAAAATTTAAAGAAAGTTAGATCGAAAAATTACTGAAAAATCTTTCAAATTCTAAGTAAGCTGTTTACGCAAAATTCATTACTCAGAATTTCGTAATATCATTTTATGACTGTGAAAATTGCCTCAAAATCTTCCGAATTATTTTTTGACAATTTTTTTAAATGTTTTGATTATAAAAAAACAATCAATAGCCTTGAAGCTGTTTAAGCAAAATTTACTTGATTGATTCTAATTTTCGCCGAAGAAATAAAAACAAGTGTTGCGTATATTTCCAAACCTTTGAATAAAAATATCGTTAAATATCGTTCAATTTCTAAATAAGTTTTAAAATTTCGGCATTTTTCCTGACATTAAAATAAAAATTAGATAGAAAAATTGCCCTAAAATATTTCGGATTTTTTTTACAATTTTCACAATGTTTTGTTTATGAGGAAGCAATAAATTATCCTTATTTTTCTTATGGCTATGCTAAATAAGATAACAAATAACCTGGAAGCTGTTTACGCAAAATTCGTAAAACTCAGAACTGTATAATATGATTTTATAACTTCAACGGTAACCTTCGAGGTTTATTCCAATTTTTCCTACTTTTTAAAATTTTCACATAAATTTCTCAACCTTCTAAATATCTTTTCAAAATTAGGTATTTTCCCTCAAAATTAAAAAGCAAATTGATAGGTAAATTGCCAATTTTGGAAATGTTTTGTTTAAAAGGAAACAATAAATAGCCTGAAGCTGTTTACGCAAAATTGACTTAGAATTACATAATATAATTTCATGACGTCATCAGTAACCTTCGAGATTGATTCCAATTTTTTCTAATCTTTAAAATTTTCACATACATTTCTAAATCTTCTAAATATCTTGTTAAAATTAGGTATTTTTCCTCAAAATTAAAAATAAAATAGATAGGTATATTGCCTTAAAATCTTCCGGATTGTTTTTTGACAATTTTGGAAATGTTTTGTTTAGAAGGAAACAATAAATAGCCTTGAAGCTGTTTACGCAAAATTGACTCAGAATTGCTTAATATAATTTTTGAACTAGTTAGTTTAAAAAAATGTGTTTTTTGCTGAGAATTCAACCATTTAGTTAAAAATATCATTTTATTTTGATAAAAAATTATTCTCTTTGTTTAAAAGTTGAACTGTTCCATTTAAAGATTCATTAGTTTACTTGAAAATTCATTAGTTTGGTTAAAAATTCAAATATTTTGTTAAAAATTCTTTTTCGTTGAAAATTAATTCTTTTTACTTAAAATTTTAACAATTTGTTTGAAAATTTGCGTTTTTTTAGTTTGAAAATTAAACTATTTCGTTAAAAAGTAGTTTGGGGGGGGGGGATTTAATGTTCTTGATTTAATCTTCATTACTTTCGTTGGAAATTTAACTATTTTGTTGAAAATTAATTTGTTCAACTCAAAATTGAACTATTTTATTGTTGGGTGAAAACTTACATTTTTTAGTTGAAAATTTATGTATTTTGTTGAAAAGTCGTATTTTCTAACAGAAAATGAAAGTTTAGGTTGAAAATTCATGATTTAAAAAAGATTAAATACGATTTTAAAGGATATACGGGAATTAAGATTAACAGAATGATAGGAAAATATTGACGTGGATAGATGAAGGATAAAGGGGAAAAAGGAAGATAATGGAAAAAGGGGATTGTAAAAGAAGATGGGATTTGAAATATTATTAGTTGATCATTTATTATTTTAGTTTAAAATTAAACTGCTTGGTTAAAAAGTTTTGTTTTTCAGTTGAAAATTCAACTATTTCGTTAACAAGTCGTTTCTTTTTCGTTGAAAATTAATTTTTTGAACTGAAAATGGAACTATTCCATTTTTGGGTGAAAACTTATATTTTTTAGTTCAAAACTTAACTATTTCCTTCAAAATTGTTCTTTTTTAGTTAAAAGATCATGTATTTGTTTAAGAGCATTCTTTTTTTTATATATAAAATGAATCTTTTTGTTTCAAAATTCATCTTTATGGTTGAAAATTCAAGTATTCCAGTTAAATATTCATAATTCTGTTTGAAAATTCATTATTTAAAAAACATCAAAAGCGATTTAAAAATATATGCGGGAATTAAGATTGACTGAGGGATCAGAAAATAATGACGCGGATAGATAAAAGATAGGATGAGATAGAGAAGAGGAGATATAAAATCATTTGAGTTGGAAACTCATGACTTCAGTTGAAAATAAAACTCCTTGGTTGAAAGTTAAACTCTTTTGTTACAAATTAATGTTTTTGATTAAAAATCCAATTATTCCAGTTGAAGATTCATAATTACAGTTAAAAATTCATACTTTAAGTTAAAAATTCATCACTATAGTTGAAAATTGTAATATTTTGTTAAAAACTTGGTTTTTGTCGAAAATTATTTTTTTTTTCTATTAAAAATGTAACTATTCCCTTGTTGAGTGAAAATTGACGTTTTCTGTTTCAAAATTCAAGTACTTCGTTAAAAAATGGTGTTTTTTAATTGTAAATTTAATTGTTCCGTCTTTACGTTTATGTATTTTGTTGAAAAATCGTTTTATTTTGTTAAAAAAAAGTATTCTTCTCGTTTAAAAATTCACCTTCTTCAGATTCAGTTTTTTAGTTAAAAAATCATGATTTTAATTACATGATTTTGGATGAAAATAAAACTATTTGGTTGAAAAATTGCGTTTTTGGTTAAAAATTTAACTATTTTGTTAAAAGTTCGTTTCTTTTTTGTTATAAATCAATTTTTCCAGTGAAAATTTAACTATTTTATTTTTTGGTGAGAATCAATCTTTCTTTAGTTCAAAATAAACTAATTAGGTAAAAATGTGTGTTTTTTAGTTGAAAATTCTTGTATTTTGATGAAAAATCGATTTGATTTGTTAAAAAAAAGTATTCTTGTTTTAAAATTCAACTTCTTGGTTAAAAAAAATTTTTTTGTTATCAATGAATTTTTTTAAATGAAAATTGAACTATTTTATTTTTTGGTTGAAATCGCTCTTATCTTTAGCTCAAAATTAACTATTTGGTTGAAAATTTGTATTTTTTAGTTGAAAATCCTTGTATTTTGTTGAAAAATCGTTTTGATTTGTTAAAACATTAATCTTCTTTGGGGAAAAATTCAACTTTTACAGTTAAATATTCATCATTTTAGTTGGAAATGAAACTACTTGGTTAAAAGTAAAACACTCTCTTGTTCAAAATTGATATCTTAGGTTGAACATTAATTTGTTTAAATTTAAAGTTCAACTATAACAGTTGCAGATTCATCATTTCAGTTGAAAATATTGTGTTTTTATATCAAACTTCAACTATTTCGTTGAAAATTCATGTTTGGTCGAATAATCGTTTTTTTTTATTAATTTTTGTTTAGTAAATAATAATCTTGTCTTAAAATTAACATACTTGGATAAAAATTCAACTATTCCAATTAAAGATTCATATTTTTAGTTGAAATATTTTTAGTTCGAAATTTTGTGTTTTTATTTGAAAATTCAACTATTTCGTTGAAAATCCATAGTTTTAGTTAAAATTGAATCTACTTGGTTGAAAGTTAAGGTCTTTTATTGAAACTTAATCTTTTTTTGTCGAAAATTCTTTTTTTGTTTTGTTTTATTTGAATTTCAACGATTACAGTCGAAGATGCACCATTTCAGTTGAAAATTAATCACTTGCATTGCAAATTTAACTATATTTTAACCATTATTTTTGGTTGTAAATCAATTTTTGTAACTGAAAATGGAACTTTAATTTTCGGGTGAAAACTGATCTTTTTTAGTTGAAAATTCATTAATCTTTTAGTTGGAAAATTCATTACTTTGGTTAAAAATTCAAGTAGTTTTTAAATATTCCTTTTTGTTGAAAATTAATTTTTTTAAATAAAAATTAATCTATTACATTTTTGGATGTAAATTCACTTGTTTGAAAAATTGTGCTCTTTCGCTGAGAATGCAACTATTTTCTTGAAAATTCATATGTTTCTTTTTAAATCGCTTTATTTGGTTAAAAAATTAATCTTGTTTGAAAATTCACCTTCATGGTTAAAAATTCAAGTATTTTTTAAAAATTCTTTTTTTTCCAAATTAATTTTTTTAAATAAAACTTAAACTATTACATTTTCGGATGAAAATTGACTTTTTTCGTTAAACATTCAACTATTACAGTTTTAAGATTCATAGTTTTGGTTGAAAAATATATATATATTTCCTGACTTCTTGTTTGAAAAATTGTGTTTTTAAGGTGATAATTCAACCACTTTGTTGAAAATTCATGTATTTTTTTATTTTAATCGTTTTATTTTGTAAATAAATTAATTTTCTTGCTTGAAAATTCACCATCATGGTTAAAAATTCAACTATTTCAGAAAATTAATTACTTTGGTTAATAATTCAAGTATTTTTTAAAAATTCTTTTTTTTTTTTCAAAATTAATTTTTTTAAATAAAACTTAAACTGCTACAGTTTTGGATGGAAATTGACTTGTTTTAAGTTAAAAATTACACTATTACAGTTTAAGATTCATATTTTTATTTTAAAATTTATAATTTTGGTTGAAAATTTAACTACTTGTTTGAAAAATTGTGTTTTTTTGTTAATAATTCAACTATTTTGTTGAAAATTCATGTGATTTTTTTTACATCGGTTTATTTGGTTAAAAAATTAATCTTGTTTGAAAATTCACGTTCATGGTTAAATAATTCAACTATTCCAGAAAATTCATTGCTTTGGTTAAAAATTCAGTATTTTAAAAAAATTCTTTTTTGTTGAAAATTAATTTTTTTTAATAAAACTTAAACTATTACATTTTCGGATGAAAATTGACTTTTTTCAGTTAAAAATTCAACTATTTGGTTGAAATTTTGTGTTTTTATTTGAAAATTAAACTATGTCGTTGAAAATTCATGGTTTTAGTTGAAAATGAATCTACTTGGTTGAAAGTTAAGGTCTTTTATTAAAACTTCATCTTTTTTGTCGAAAATTCTTTTTTTTTCTAATTTAAATTCCATTGATTACAGTCGAAGATGCACCATTTCAGTTAAAAATTCATCACTTTCTTTGCAAATTTAACTATATTTTAAAAATTATTTTTTATTTAAATTAATTTTTGTAACTAAAAATGGAACTATAATTTTCGGGTGAAAACTGATCTTTTTTAGTTTAAAATTCTTTTTTTTTAAGAGTCGTCTGTTTTTCAATAGAAAATTAATCTATTTGGTTAAAAATCCGAGTAATCCAGTTAATCATTCATAATTATATTTTAATTGTTGACCTTAGGTTTATTGACGAGGGAATATTTAATTATTAATTTTAGATGTTAATTTTGTTTATCTACTGGTCTATATCAATATTATTGAAATATTGATAAATCTTAAGATTGTGAACAAATGTCTATCTCCGCTGGGATCTGAACCCAGGACCGGAAATCTGAAGGTCCTGGGTTCAGATCCCAGCGGAGATAGAGACATTTTTTTCACGATCTTAAGATTGATCAATATTTTAATAATATTGATATAGACCAGTAGACAAACAAAAATTAACATCTAAAATTAATAATTTTATCTTATATTGCATAATTCAGGCGGAAAATGGATTTTTACTAATACTTTTTACGATTAAAATTGAAACTATATGTGTGTGATAAAAAAATTTCTTGAAGAGAATTTGTAGACGTTGAGAAGAAAATGTAATAATTATAATGCTCATATTAAGTAATTTAAAATAATATAATTATTTCCGAAGGACAATCTTGGCCCTGACGATGCAATAGAATATTCCTTAGTTATAGCTGATACCAAAATTATTCACCGAAGCATTAATCAGCTTTTTCTCTACTTTGGGAAAATGAAGATCGTCTATGCTTTCGTTTTCACTTTGGAGATGACCCTTAATGTTATTGGAAAATATAATAATATAATATCAAAATTGAAGAATCCTAAATAAGATTTAAATCAAATTTAAAATCCTAATTAACATCCAATAATCAAGTTAATGAGCAGAATTTCCTGAAAACAAAAGCGAGAACCCAACGACCAAATTTGGACAATTAGCAAAAAATGTTCCCATTCCAATCTAAAAAAATCATCTTCTCTAATCTTCCTAATCTTTAGATTTATTAACAAAAATGAATTTTTCTTCTTTTGATTTTTGGAGAGTATTGTATTTTATTTGTGATAAACAAATAAGTGGATGAAAATGGTTTCATATGGTTTGACGGTGTATGGTCACTTGATTCTCACTGGATTTCCTTAATTGATCAACAAAAATAATTACTGTGTCACCTCCGTAAGGATTTATGAATAAATAATCATTGTTATAAACAAATAAAGACAACAATTTTTTGCTTAAGCTATTGGTGACAAAAAGAATAGTAATTCTCCATGGAATTAGATCCATAGAGGTCGTGAAGGATAATCAGTTATCATATCTGCTCATATAATAACAATTCGCAGTTGTTCAAACGATCTTAGTTTTTTGGATGTATTTAATTGTTAATGACTGTTCTTTAAATAACGCTAGGGGATTAGGATGAATAATAACAACTGCCATTGTTATAAACAATTCAATGAACAATTACTCATCTCTTCTATTTGTCATGGAATGAATAGCGCTTTCCATCCAGAATCAACTGCAGATCACTAATTGATGATACCCATTCATTATTTTCAATCATCCGATAACAATTGTTGATTATTCAAAGAAATGTAATAAAAAAATACACAGTTTATCTAAAAAAATCCATTTGAAGCTCGCAATCTGCAAAACTAGATACTGTGAAAATTGATGCAAACAATAACATTTTGTTTTTTCTGCGTTCGCTGGGCCTTTCGCTTCCTTTGATATAATATGTTCTCGGTACTACAAATTTAATAATTTTGAATTTCAGGGGTTTAAAATTTTACATCAAATATAACATATAATAATGTATTTATTTTGTGTTGCACGCTCAACTGTTGTAAATTACTCACGTTTTTGCATAAGACTTTTAAAATTAAAAAAACAAAAAGAACGCGTATTATCAAACAATGATTGATTAAAAATTTGTAGAGCTTTTTTGGGTAAATAATTTTTGTTCATTAATTTTTTTTTGTATTCTGTATAGTTTGACCGCAAAATGGAACTCTTATTTCTAAATGTTTTGGGTAAAAACAAAATTTGAATAAAAAATTTTTCAAACAAAATTTGGAAATCTGTTATGATAGTGTTGTAGGAGTTTTAAAGAAACGTTCATCTTCTCTTGATTGCTTTTTTTGACAAAAAATTTTAATCTTTGTTTGTTTTTTTATTTAAAATCCAGTTAAATCTTACATAAAAACATTAAAATTTCATTAGGATAAAAATGTTAAAAGATTTTATAGCTGGAGGAATATGACCAGAAAAGCCACAATTCGTCGATACGTAAATTCAGCGCAGGGACTAGACTTAAACGGAGAAACATTAAGCATAATCTTAAAAAATTTATTAAAAATTTTTTTTTTTTAAGTCTCAACACATCAAATGCTAATACATGCTTGGATGGTATTATTTTCACTAGTGAAAGTCGTTAGCAACTTCTCAAACGATATTTCTTCTCTCATGCAAAGAAAATGGGTTCAAAAAAGAATCACTATTTCCTGAAATGTGGAGCAAAACCGCATTCCATCTATAATGTTTTTAAATCAAATTTTTAAATATACGGACATGTTATTGGACTAAGATACCCAAAATTTGCAATTGTTGGCACCAACAGCCTAGAGCAACTTAAAGACAGCTATTCAGAAAACGGTTCACGATATTACTGAGACTGCAAGAGAGCGTCTGTTTTAGTGTTTTAAAACAAGGCTTGATTACTGTGCTAATTCAACTAGTGCACACCACGAAAACGTTTATTGCCCAGACGCTGTCAATCGTAAAAATGGATTATTTTGTGAAAAATTATGGACGAAGTTATTGCTATTTCACAGTGAAATTTTGTTTGAAAGACAATTTGCTATTATTGAAAAAATAATCAAAAAAGTCCATCTGAAAAACAAACATCTATAACAAATATCAGGGTGTAAGTTCTGAGACAAAAAATACTTCATATTTAGCGAGACACGGTGCCCGAGATTCGAAAAAACAAGAATTTTCTACACAATTGATAATATGAAATTCCAACAAATAAGTTTAACTTTTGAGCGTGCATTTGAATTTTTAATTAATAAAATTAGCTTATTAAAGAAAAAGAAGGACTTAAAACATGATACATAAATGAACAAAATAATAATTACATTGCTAACTAAAAATGATTCATTTTTGATAAAATAGTTAAACTTTAAAGTATTTGTGTGACTAAAGAATGGTTTAAAGAAAATTTGTCGACCTCGTTGAGATGATGAACTTTATGAGTTATATATAAGCTTGTGTCACATATTGTTATCGTCAAATAGAATTGCTTATTTTTAAAGAAGCGTTTCTGATTGACAAACTAGAATCGGTGCTCTAAAATGGTCTTAAAAAGTGTATCAAAGGAAAATTCCATCAGAAACATTCTTAAAAAGATTTCTAATAAGCAAAACCTTCTGTTTGAGCTCAATATTTAATAAATATAATGATCATAATAAAAACTGTGGAGTAACATAATGATCTCCGAAAGACAATCTTGGCACTGATAGCGTCGATATCTCACATATATGTGAGATAACGATTACTTGACTATTCATTTGTACTCGGATGATGTAATGGAATATTCCCTAATAACAGTTGCGATTCAAATAATTCACTAAAGCATTAATAAATGTTTTCTCTACTTTGCGAAAATGATATTTGTCTATACTTTTGCATTTACTCTGGCGGTCATCTTTAATTCTATTGGTAAATACAATAATATAATATATATAT
>JAAAKG020140032.1:0-12205 GCA_010014905.2 Druon quercuslanigerum | reverse complement strand
GATTTTAAAGTCTTCAAAAAGACTTCAATCATTTCTCGAAGATTTCCTAAAAATTTCAATAATTTTACAAATATTTCCGTATACTTTAAGACATTTCAAATTTTTCGCAAAGATTTTAAAGGATATACAAAGATTTCATAAAGATTTCGCAAATATTTTACAAAGATTTCACGAAGATTTCAATGATTTCTTAAAAATTTCAAAGATTTTACAAAGATTTAGAATATTTCCCACATATTCTAGATAGATTTCAAAAATTTGAAGAAGACTTTTATTCTGTTACAAAAAAATCACATATATTTCAAAGATTTCAAAAAGTCTCTTATTAATTTTTACATATTTCACAAAAATTTTGATAATTTCACAAATACTACCGAATATTTCGAATATATTTTATAGTTCGCAAAGCTTTTTTAATAATTGACAAAGATTTCACAAAGACTTCAAAAACATTTCACAATGATTTCACAAATATTTCAATGATTTCCTTTAATGATTTCACAAACATTTCAAAGATTTCAGATAGATTTTAAAGTCTTCAAAAAGACTTCAATCATTTCTCGAAGATTTCTTAAAGATTTGAATAATTTTACAAATATTACCGTATATTTGAAGACATTTTAAATTTTTCGCAAAAATTTTAAAGGATACACAAAGATTTTATAAAGACTTCGCAAATATTTTACAAAGATTTCACGAAGATTTCAATGATTTCCTAAAAATTTCAAAGATTTTACAAAGATTTAGAATATTTCCCACATATTTCAGCTAGATTTCAAAAATTTCAAGAAGACTTTTATTCTTTTACAAACATTTCACATATATTTTAAAGATTCTAAAAAGTCTTTTATTAATTTTTATAGATTTCACAAAAATTTTTATAATTTTTCAAATGCCACCGAATATTTCGAATATATTTAATATTTCGCAAAGCTTTTTTAGTAATTAACAAAGATTTCGCAAAGACTCCAAAAACATTTTAAAAGGATTTCACAAAGATTTAGAGTATATCGAAAATATTTCAGATTTTTTTGAAAGATTTCAATGATTGACCAAAAATTTAAATGAGTTTCTGAAGATTTCACAAATATTTGAAAGAGGAGAATATATCTCCTTCATAGAGATTAAATTAAATTAAATTATTTTAAAAGATATCTGTTAGATTTAAAAGACTTTACAAAGACTTTAATCATTTCTCAAAGATTTCACAATGATTACAATAATTCCAGAAAAATTACCGAATCTTTTGGAATATACCAAAATATACCAAATATTTTGCAAAGATTTTTGATTGATTCAAAACATTTCACAAATTCTTCTTTTATTTTACAAAGTCTTCTATTATTTCACAAACACTGCAGATAGATTTCAAAGATTGAACAAAAATTTCAAATATGTCGCAAATTTTTCAGATAAATTTCATTGATTGCACAAATATCTCAATGATTTCCCATAGATTTAAAAAAGATTCAACTAATTTTTTAAATATTACAAAATGTTCGAAGTGTTTCGCAAAGATTTCCAATGATTTCACAAAGGTTTGACAAAGTTTGCAATGATATCTCGAAGATATTATAAAGATTGGACAATAGTTTAAATATTTTTGATTGATTTAAAACATTTTACTAAGACTTCTATTATTTCAGAAATATATCAGATAGATTTCAAAGATTGAACAAAGCAATAAAGAACTAAAAGATTTCCAGTTTCGACGATTCGATGAATTTATTCATTTGATTTCAGAGGGGGGAAAATCAATACTTTGTCCCTCCCTGGTCGATTTCTAGGGGTGGGCATTGACCCTGTGTCCTCTTGGGCTCCGCCGCCTCTAACCCTATAATTTCATTCATTCTATTACATAATCACCGTTTTTATGCTACGCACCCTCTTTACGTACATCATGTAGTCTGAATTAAGTCGCACTCGTTTTTTTTTAATTCTGCAGAATTCTGTGGAAGTCTTTGAATTCCATTAGAAATTCTTGAATTCTTCTAAACTCTGTAGAATTTATGATGCATTATTGTAAATTCTTTCAAGTCTTTTAAAAATTCATGGTGGTACTTAAATATTTCTGAACAGATTTCCGTCGAATAATTTGTAAAATATAAATAATTACTCGCTTTTTTTAAATAAATATGCGACTGAACTATCTTAAGTTTTATTGAAGATAATGAATTGATTTAAATTGGAGGTAGTTAGCTGAACAATCTGTAATAATTTGCAATTTCAAGGAAGTATATGCTTCTTGTTAGAAACCAGCGTAGTGCCATTTTTCAGTGGATCGTCCTCGGTTTTCCTCAGTCCGACCTACCCAACTGCTGCCTCCCAGCCTCACCCTGGCCTTCGAACCCTTCCCCTGTGGCGAGGAAAACCCAGGACGATCCCCTGAAAAAACCGCACCACGCTGGGCTCTGGCACTTGCTTACCTATATAAAAAAGTGACTGCAAATATTAGAATTTGCACGAAGACAACAAGAAGCATATACTTTCTTCAAATTGTACATTATTACAGATAGTTCAATTAACTACTTCCAATTTAAATCACTTTATAATCTTCATTAGAACTGCAGATAGTTTAGTCGCATATTTATTTACAAAAAATGAACAATCATTTATATTTTAATAATTTTTCGACGGCAATCTGTTCAGAAATGTTTAAAACACCACCATGAATTTTTTCAGATTTTTCCTATTGTTTTTTCAATAAAAAAACTATGCTTTGCAGTTCACTGTCTTTAAAAGCTATAAAATTTCCTTACTTTTCATCAGATGTTCAGATCTGAAAGCCACCGAAAATGTTTTGGAATATTACTTTTCGGCTCATTAACGTACAACATTTGCACCTGTAAAATGATTCCTCTTTCATTAAGCTAACATTTTTTCTTCATTTACTTTTTCAACGTCAAAGTCAGAGGACTCGAATTTTCTCGCCGATAGTATGTGCAATTGCAATGCCCTGTTGTACCCAACATAAGGAATTATCCTAAAAATTATAAAATAATAAAACATTAATAATAAAACTATTATTAGTAATAATAAAAGTTAGTCTCACGACTCTCACGATCTTTTTAATTGTTTTCGCTTTAATAACTTATATTCAACTTTTACAGAATCGTAAATCAAAATTATGTTATTTTTTTGGCAACGACGCTTGCCTTTCTTCCGAATCTGAAGTAATTAATTTGGAGTTATTTTTTGAGTGGTACAGAGAAAACTAATTTAGAAGATACGTATCTTTCTTACCTTTTTCTTCTCGCGTGTCTGATACCATCATTCGAGGTTTTTTGCATCAGGGTTCTCTAGAACTATTTTTCTGATCTTTGCGCTAGTTTGCAATTTTTGTTTTGTCTGCAGCAATTAGGTATTTGACGCTATTTCGGGGAATTTTAAGATGTCTTCGAGGGCCTAACACTAATATTAATTGCATCCAACGAAACTTAATTTGTTCAATTACTTGAAAAAAATGCTTTTTCACTATAAATATATTGAGATATTATTGGTTGCTTTTTAAAAGCTATTCAATTAAATAATAAAACCGATATTTTTTGGTATCAATTTTTCTTATTCAATTAAACAGCTTTTCAAAACAGTATATTAATATCCAAATACACTCAAGGTAAAAATTTTTTTTCCAAGTTATTGAAGAAATAAAATTTATTTTTTCTTGGAATTTAGAGTGCAGAAATCTTGTCAGCGGAGGTCACAGTAGAAAATACCTAATCTTGGAGATATATGCAATCGAATACTTCTTGTAAACAGGGGAAATTTTTTTATTCACCCATTCTTTTGAAGAAAAACGCACATCAGTTTACGCATTTTTAATTCAAAAAATATATTTGTATTTAAAAAATATGAAATTATACCAAGTAATCCATTGAGTAATTTCAGATTATTCGAAAAACAACTTTTTTTATCCGGTCGATGAGAAGTACTCTATATAGATGAAGTATATATTTCGAAAATTGTCTATTAAAAAAAATGAAAAAAGGCGGTGGACTCCTGCTTGGATGCAGGTAAAGTGAGGTTATGAATGAAAATTAATTAGATTTCAATTCATTATTTCGACAAAATATAATTATATAGGACGATGTAAAATTATATTATTTACTTACTGCTAATAGCTCGCACTTTTGTTCTCATTTGGATAGTTTTCTGCAGTTTAATGCCACTTCGCTTTAATATAGCTACATATTAGGGCAAACATTTTTCCGCTTGAAGCTATTTTGAAAGTATTACTTTAATATTTATCACCCAAAACCACTAAAACTGTTGCTTTCACAAACTGTTGTGATGGAGCTTAGAGGAAACAACAAAGTATCCGTTAAAGGGCCTCAAGGCCTTGAGGCAACGACGCCATATTTACGCGTTAAAGTTTAAGAGCATTAAAAGGGAACTTAAAAATTCTATGACTATGAAGATTATGGAGGTTTAAAGAAGACATTACTAAAACTCAGTAACATAGAGGTAAAATCTTCAATCTAGGTCTAAAGCTTACACTCTTATATACAATATAAACTAATATAGCAAAATAGAATGCAAATATCTTTGGGAGCAGGGCCTATATTTCGACTCGGGAATATTAAAGTTAACAAACGTCATTGCTAAAAAAATTTATTATTTTTTTATACCTGATATTCTCTTTAAATAATGTTAGAAAGTTTCAGCGGATTTTCTCCGATTTTCAATTTTTCTCTGCTTTTCACTTAGGGTAAAGGGCACCAATGCTTGGAACATTACCCCTATTATTGACATGCCAAAAACCGAAGTAAATTTTTTTATTTTGAGTGCATACTTTATTGCACTAAACGATTAACATAGGCATTGTATTTAATAATAATAGCAGAATTAAATTAATTGAGGCAAAACGTGATAAAGAAGTATATTAATAGATAACTGCCTGCTATATGGTAAGAGCACCAAGCTCTTACCATATATTGTAGTAATGATTAATAAAATTCAGCAAAGATAATTGTTTGAACAAGTTATTATTGTTTGGAATTATCTTCTATAGTAATGCTAGATAGTTGCGATTTTTACATTTTTTTAGTTTTTGTCAATTTTTCAGTTAGAGTGGGGTGAAAATTGATCAAATCTAACAAAAATTAATGTTTAAATAAATTATTATTATTTAAAACTATCTTCTCCTGAATTAATTCTAGGAAATTGATGCCAAATATTTGCCTTATTTCCGACTTCGGCCAGATCGGGCACACCATTTTGTGGATGTTAAATTTGGCCCCCTCTAGACCCCGACCTAACAGTTAATCTTGACAGTAGACGGCACCCCATTTATTTCAGGACCTAACGTGGATCGAACTCCAAATCTCCCAAGTTTCCATGTACAGTGTCAAACTTCCAAAATATTTTTAATTTAAAAAAATATATATATATAATACTATAATATATAATAATACTTCAAAATCTTCCTGAGTTACCTATTCAAGACTATAGTAAGTAAAATAAAGTTTGTTAAGATGAAACCTAAGTTTGAAATGAGGTTATTTATTTATAAGAAAAGAAGCCAAAGTAATATTTACTATGTTGACTGTGTGATCTGTTTGATAATTTGATTTTTATATTCTCAAATTTCAGTTTAAGAGGTAATATATACGATTTTAGTATTGTTTTATTTATAAATCTCTTTTATTTTATAATAATACAAATAAATTAAAATGGGCCCAAGCGGGGCCAGACCGGGGTCAGACTGGGTTATCTCCAGGCGCTGCAATTGGGCCCCGATCGGGTATCGCGTTTCATATCGAGTCTAGATAGATAGAGTCTAGATAGACCGATTTGGGCCAAATTCTTTAAATACTTATTATGGTCTATAATTATCCCCTCACAATTTTCCAACTTTTCTTCAACTTTATGTTCAGTGAAAAGTGTGGACGTCCGCTTTCAAAGAAAATTATTTTTTTACTATAAAAGGAGCATTTTTAAATAAAAAATATTGATCTTAAAAAGTGGAAAAGTTATATTTTCACTTAAAAAATTAATTTTAAACAAAAAAAAAAGGATTTTCGACTAAAGAGTTAAAATTTCAAGCTAAGACATAATCATTCAAATAAAAACTAAATGTTTAACAAAGCAGTTTAACTTTGATCTAAGTAGTTGAATTATCAAATTAAAAGTAATAATTTTCAACAAAACAGTTTTAACTTGGAACCAAAGATATGAATTTTCAAATAAAAATATAAATGTTTAAGAACAAAAGTTGATTTCTTAACAAAGTAAATCAACCAAATCCTTTAAACAAAAACCTTGTATACTCAAACAAAGAAAAATATTTTTTAACTGAAAAGTTGCATTTTCATTTATAAAATTAAATTTCTGTTATAATTGATGAATTTTCAAATCTTAAAAGATAAAGGTCATCAATATATCATCAATATATGAATTTGTGAACAAGAAATATGTTACCACGAAAAAATTAAATTCTCAATTCTAAAACACGAATTTTTATCATCTAAAAATGATGAAGATAAAACAAAATAGTTGACTTCTTTGTCAAATAGTTGTATTTTTAATTTTTGCGGAAAAAGGTTAATTTAGTACTAAAAGAAATCAATTTTTAATAAAATGCGACAAGTAAATAGACTATAAAGTAGCTAAATTTTCAACAAATCAGTAGAATTTCCAACTAAAAAGTATGTCTCTTTAAAAAACAGTTTAATGTTGAACCAAAAATTTGCATTTTTATCCAATAAAGACTCTTAAAGACTCTTATACAGATTTCTCTTAAAATAGCTGATTTTTTAATTTAAAAAACGAATTTCTGGCCAATGTTATGCAGAATGCCCGAAAAATAGCTGCTTTTTGCGTATCGAAACAACATTGAAGATAAAACAATTACGACGCAGTAGTAAAATTTCCTAACAAAATTTTTAAAAGTTTTTAGAAAACATTGCAGTCCCTTAAAAATTGCACTGTAATAAGAATACGAACTTATAAAAAACTTTATAGTTGAATAATTTTATTTAAGTATTCTATTAAGAATGATCTTTTCCTTGTCGACGAAAAGATGATTTTTGAAGGCAAAACATTTTTGTTACAGTGGGATTTTGGAAATGTTTTACTTTTACATAAATAATCTTAAACCGTAATAGTTAACTCAATATATTTCAATTTCAAAAATTGAAATTAAACACATTTTTTTAAATTTAAATTTAAAAATTTGTAGAAACATAAAACCTTTTTAGAGGAAAAATTGTATATAAGAAATTGAGGAAAAAGTTTTTAAAATGTAATGTCCATTGACAATCTGTATTCTTACTACTGGAAAACAAATTCTTATCAATTTTTCGTCGATAAGGAAAAGAACAGTTTTTCAAGATTATTTGTGTGATTACTCATCTGCAAATTTTTTTTTAACTTTGTATTTTTAAAACAGTGGGATTGTCAGGGGATCACATTTTTACTTTCGAATATATAATTCCACATGATAACAGAATGATTAATTAATTAACAGTATTTCTTTTATACGGGGAAAAATTAGTTTAAGGGTTTTAATATAAAAATGTCAATGAAATGTACGTTGCTAAAAAATAACAATAATTTTCCTGTCACATTGTAATTATTTTATCAGTTGTTCTTCGTTTATAGAAATTTGTATAAACATTAACGCAGGCTATATTAATTGTTATTGATAAAATTAAATTACATTTGATTTAAAGCATTTATATAATTTCAAAACTGAGGTATTAACGAAAGTATAATAATTTGAATCGTAAAACAGCGGAACTACAAGCAACATACAAGACATTCAGTACTTTTCACTGATTTAAAAGAACTTACTGATAGGGACCACCATTATCTGCCAAAGAGTTTAAAGCAACTCAATTGTTTTCAATTCACCTGACCATGAATCCAAAATGTACATAAACAATTTCTACAAAACTTATTTGTGATGGCCAATACAATCTCAATTTTAAAGCACCTCATTAATGCAATGGGAATTGAGGGCTTATGAAAATTTGTTAGAACACAGACAGATGTGACTATGAAATTTCTGGGCAGGAGGGGGGGGGGTATCAGTCATACCCCTGGCTACGCCAAGGGGCAGCATACTTTGAACCTTGCATTAATATTACATATATACTTACTATAGAGAAAATAATTTAGAACGCGTATTACGGGGAGGGGCGTCATTCAAGTATATAGTTGTAGGAGAGCATGACCAGGGGCTGATAGGGCGAGAGTATAAGAGAGTTGATTTAGGGGCTTTTTGTAATATCAAAGAATGGTAGGAGATATGCTGAGAGTTGAAAAGAGTTGAATAGAGAAACAGGAATGGGTGGCGCGATGATGTTAATAAAAGGTGTGATGAGTGGGTGAATATCATGTGCTAAATATTAATATTTTGTGATGAAGAGGGAGGTAATGATAGGATTAGGAGAAGGGTTAATAGGATGGGGTTGAGAGTGTTGAAAAGAAATGGGGTGGTCCAGAGGGGTCAGGGGATTGCTGGTAATTAAGGGGAACGCAAGGGTAAAGTGCCGAAATCTGTCAATTCAACAATCGCCTCCCTTAAAATCACATCATCCATACCTGAATTCTGACTTAGCGACATTGTTTATTGTTGAAATACTTGCGTATGCAGGAAACGAGATACTAGTTGGAAATTTGTCAATTTTAAAATTTATTACCATACAAATGCTGCTTAGTGATCTTCATTTAGTATACCAAATTTTCAAATCTATATCTCATTTCGTCTGAACGTAAGTTATGAAAAAATTTGTCGGAAACATCTGTATGACATGATAAGCAAATTCGAGAGCCGAGAGAAACGAGAAAGTGTAGAGCTTGGCGAAGGGGAAGAAAATGGAGCCAGACGAAGTGCCGAGAACTAGATTTCGTCTTCCTTGGTATGATATAAAGTTACACCTGTATTTAGTATCGGTTTCGGGACTGGCGGTGACGTAAAGTCCAGGCTCTTAGCCAGGGGCATATGAAAAGTTTTCGGTGAATTTTACTGATTGGTAAAGAATATTTTAAAAATTGTTTTCTAATAAGAAAATAAGGGTAAACTAAACATTTAACGGAAATGAGGAAGAAAGTTTGCTGTTGCACGATAAAATAAATGTGTGTCCAGTTTACGTATTTTAAACGTTTGCGGGTTGCTGAGAATCTCGTTTAAAAGGAGAGCTTTCGCTTGAATAGGCGGACCAGTTTCTGTCGCTCACTTGATTAAAACATTCGAAGGCAGCAGCATCGCAAGAAATTGACTTTTTTCATCAAAGCACTTCGCAAAACGCTATGAGTGGAAAGCACACAATTTTGCGTAGTGCACAGTACGCATAACGCACTTTTATAACCAGTGGCAGGAAGAAGATATTTAACAGAAAATTACTGTTTTTTATCATTATTAGATTAACTGTTTACGAAAAACACCATGTTCAATATTCTCGTGTCAACACTTGACAGTTTGATATTACAAAACACTGCAGTGCGACTTCGATCCTTGAAGTCGAGGGGACCTCTCGTTCTAGCATGTAAAATAGACAGAGACGATCCGATTGTGTTCCAATTTCAGGTCTTACTTTACGCTTCAAAACAATCATACTCTTTCTATCCAATACATCTTTCTTTACTTTTTCAAATCATGTGGCTTATTGGGTAGCTACGACAGAACCACCTATCCAGAAGAGATTTGAATTTTAATTAAATATTAATAAGAAATTTCGTTATAAAAAAATAATTGTAAACCGTAGTATAATATTTTTGAATAAAATGAATTGATTTCCACTGTTCTTTCTCATGAGCATTGCTGCATTCTTTTCGAGATACTACTTCGCGATATATATATTCTTCTTTTAGATGGCGTTGTTCCCAATGCAAAATAAGCTCATTCGAATGCACGAAATAATCCGATCAGTCCCATCGGTTGCAATATGCGTCTGAGACCCACTGCTGATAGGTGCGAGCTCACCATCGTGCTTCGAGTGAACTCACGTAACGTCATGACGCATTTACACAGGTAGGCCGTTAGGGTACAGCGATTTAACACAACGCTTCTATTTTGTCACGCCTGAGTGAACACCGCAAATCTCCCGCAAC
The DNA here is from genome assembly GCA_010014905.2 of Druon quercuslanigerum. NCBI lineage: Eukaryota > Metazoa > Arthropoda > Insecta > Hymenoptera > Cynipidae > Druon > Druon quercuslanigerum. The sequence continues at coordinate 2,149 of JAAAKG020140032.1, read as the reverse complement.
TCATCTAACCTTTCCCCGCAGTGCGGCATCAGTTCTCGTAAACATTACATTGAGGATCACCAATTCCAGGTTTAACTGTACTTGATTTAGAGTTACGAAACGTCTCAGAAATTTTTTTGTACATCTGTTATTCCAGTCGATTATAAAAGTTATTATGGCATTATCTCGAAATTGGAAAAAGAATCAGAAGTGTAATAACCTGAAAAGGATATGGACGTGAAAGCATTTTAACCCAATATTTTTCTGAGTATAGATGTTTATTCCTTGTAAAAAGAAGTTGACGGGAACTAATGGACCCGTTATAAAGAACTCGGTAGACTAAACGAAATGTCTTAGTGTTGCATGCTCTCTCCTTAAATCGCAGTTAATAAACCCACGAAATTCCAAGCTCTTGAGATGAAAACAAATAGCTTTACTTTTCTGGGGAAAATTTCTTGAAATATAAGAAAGAAAAAGAGAGTCAGTTTGCTAGAAAACTTTATTTCATTTACATAATTACCATGTGATTTCCATGTAACATATGGCAGCTATAAAAGTGTCCTCACCTTCACTTAAGTGTAAGAGAAGGCATAATCGATAGTTCGCTAACTTGGCGATTCAAGAAATTTAAAAGTTTGCAGTGTCCGCATAAAATAGCTTAAGCAAACTTTTGCCAGTCAATACTTAAAAACGGTATAGATGGAGGAAATAATTTCTTGCAAACGATTCATTTATCCTTGAAAGGGTCATAATAGAAATGCTGTTCATTCTGTCTTTCGGTTAATTGGTCAATTAATCCAGATCGTTAGGTCAACCACTTGGTGCTGAATATTACATGTATGTGGTCGCTCAGCTTAGACCGAGTTCCTTCTCATTGTTGAAGTTGAGGTCAATGGCAGTTGAATATTTCCGTCACGTTTTTGCCGGTAACACGTCCGACCGACCAAGAAATGAAAACCATAAATTCGACGCTCCATTCCGAACGACCAGGACGCTTCGTCAAAATCGAATCACCTGCTCACTAGAGAATCCAGCACGAACTGCGTACGTCTCCCGAATACTTTTTGATTCCCGCTTCTTTAGTTTTTGATGTTACCCTTGGCCATTCTAACTCCATTTTCAGTATGATCTTCACGAGAGTTACTTTAATGCAGAATTAAAGTACCTTATTTGCGCTCGAAAATTTCGCTCACTGAGACAAACTCTTTCTTACACGAATGCTTTCTTAGACTTTGCTCATTACATTCCTTTTATCTACTACTGCTTTAGAATTGTCTTGGTAACCTTGGTAATCTTTGGTAAAGGATAACCCTCTGAAATGGTAATTCTGAATATCTGAAAGAGCAAACTAAAGTCCTTTAATTGTCTAAAACTAATTTTTTAGATTCTTATCATTAATGATTGAGAAAATATTAGAATTATCCGAAATTCAACACCACAGTTTTTCAACCGTTCTCCAAATTTTGAGACCCTATGAAGTCGAGAATCAAGTTTTCGCAATGGCGTCTGTCTGTCTCCGTCTGTGCTGCCGTCCAAATTTTGATTGCTCACAAAATAAGGAAGAATAAAAAATTCCATTTTGTGGTCAAACTATGTAAGATACGAAGAAAGATTAACAGAAAAACGCTGCGCTCTGAAAAAAGATTGCACAAATTTGTTATTAATCTCTTTTTGATAGGATGCTTTTTTTTTCATTCGTACAAAACTACATTTTTGGACCCACGGAACATGCTACAAAAAAATGAACGAAAGTTGTTTGACCAAAAAAATGTTACAACTTTGTTATTGATCTTTGTCTGAGAGGATGCGCAGTTTTTGTTTTAATCGTGAAAGATAGAATTGAACATAAAAAAATACAAATTTTGAAAAAGCGACACAAGCTACCCAAAAAATATTAAACAAAAATTGTCTGCTTAAAACGCATCTACAAATTTTTATGAATCACATTTTCATAAGACGCGTAGCTTTGGTTTTATTCGTGAAAAATAACATTGAAAATAAAAATGAAACACTTCTGAAAAAAAAACAAAAGGTAAGAAAAATAAATGATAAGCAAAATTTGTTTACCCAAAAAAGAGATAAAAATTTGTTCTAATTTATTACATTCCAATTATTTATGTTTGACAAAGAATAAACCATATTCTATCTGAAATCATATTCTATCCAAATA
>JAAAKG020140031.1:0-12205 GCA_010014905.2 Druon quercuslanigerum | reverse complement strand
TATATATATATATATATATATATATATATATATATATATACATATGTTTCTCCAATACCAAGATGTCGAATGGTATTTGACCTATGAGTTGAAGATCCTGATCGTCACGCGTTAATGGATTTTATAGTTTTCCTTGGTGTATATGGACGAAACTGCACTTGTCCAGTCCAAAGCTCATGCCAATGGTGTAAGTATAAAAGGTAGTTGGCCTTAAATTCTCTTCTGTTCGGTGGGCCACATAGGTAACGAGAGCTTTTGCCGCGGTGCACAATAGATAGAGGCAAGATCCCCCCTTTTATATGTGACATGATTGGTAGTCACTTGTCTTTTGTCAGATGTTATAAAAAATCTTTTCCGCCACAGGAGCATAAGCTGTTTCATGCATCTTACTATTTTTCGATGTACCTACACGCATTCGAAGAGCTTAATGAGTAGCTGATGGTTTGTACTATCGAAAGCCTTTCGGTAGTCAATCCAAGCAAAGGGCAGATTGCGTCGATACCTGATAGAATCGTGGACAAGCTATGGGTCAGTAGTTCTGCGGACTTGACAAATCTCCGGTCTTAGTGATCAGTACCGTGCGTTCTTAAACTATCCACTGCGGGATGAGTTTTTCTCCGTTTAAGAAAGTAGTAAATATACACAGAAGAATCCACTTTACTCCCCTTCCAAGCCGCTCATTGGCTATTGAAAGAGCTCTTCTTTTTTGCGTCCAGTGCTGCTTGATAGTCTACAGTTTACACTTGTTCAGTTTGTGATTTGCTTTCCGTAAGTTTTGAGCAAGTGCTCTAACATTTGGAGTGAACTTCTCATTTGATATTATGCAGCTAATCACGCACTTAACATTTGATGCATTTCGTCCAGCCATTTTAATTTTAAACTGAAGTTGTGGAATACGCTCGCGGGTCTTATTCCACCGTACTGTACTGTACTGTAGTATAAGCTTCAGCTAATTTATCCAGCCTGAGAAAAACTTGTTGTTGGATTTTTGATCTCCTATTTCTCATGTTGACATTATCGGTTTTATGCAACGGTAATCTTGATGGAACTAGTGGTATGTTCTCTTGATAAAGAGCCTTATATCCCCCTTTACGTAAAAAGGATATCTGATCCCGTAAATACTAGGGCATTTTATGAGTATATTCCGGGTGCATATAGATCCAAGGTTTAAGCAAACTTTGCGCGTATCCTTTTCGCGCTGGTGAGCTTTCTTGGCAACAGGTGAGGGTGTCCGTCCTGAGCTGTTTCGACCATTTAAAACGATATTCTTACGTTTACACGGGGCCATTGCCTTTTCATACCCTCGGTTCAGTCCTAATGTCACTCCCAACTGAACCATGGCCTCCAGCCATGCGAAACCTATTGTTGGTGGCACTGCGCGATAGTGGTGACGTAACTGCATAGTTCGTTGAATTGGAGAGTTAACCCAATGCAAAGCGGTTGATTGCAAGAGCCGGAAATTTGCCTTTACACATTTTGGCTATTTATTCTAAAAACCTCGTTACAATATTTACTTAATAATAACTTTAACTGTATATACTAATTTATTATTATAACCGCAACAGCATCTGGAACATTCAACAATGATGTGTAATTCGTCATACTTTCCACTGTTACGGTGGGTCCTGTGAGGGTAGGCAAGCGAAAAATTTTTTTCAATTGTTTGTTCTCGTAGCCTGTTGGAAATGTGTTTTCACAACCTGTGGAAATAAAGTAGCGTATATAAGACTGGTAGGCTAAGGAGAGAGAGAGAGCGCTCAATTAATAATTATTTAGTATTTTTAACTTTTGTGTTTCGTCCACTGAATTGTCACACTTGACAGTATAACGGTAGTTAGTAAGCATTTTACAGATTTTATATTAAAGCCTTTTTAATTAGAAATAAATGTTCACTCAATTTGCCCAATTTAATTTATGATTATTTGAGTTCTTTAAATTCCTTTGACAGCGTACGAGTAACATGACGGCAAAGGCACTTCTTAGGAGGCAACATTCAACGATCCCCCAGAAAAACAAAACAATTGTGGGTTAATATTAATTGTTTGTCTAGGTTCCTCCGGCATACCAAACCATACTATCATTCTTGATATGTTACACCACTAATGTCGATCCGTGCCCTATAAGTCTAAAAACGCATAAACAATTCGTATTTAGGAATAAAGAATAAGAAACAATAATTTACTAAGAAATTACTAAAATGGGAATTAAGGGTTAGCTGTTTTATATTTTTTTCAAATAGTTCTTCAAAATATAAACTAATTTCTAAATACACTTATACAGGGTATCAAAAAAGTATTATCGTTTCTTGTAATGACAGATAGAAAAAAATTCAAATTGAAAAGTCCCGAAACATTTCTAGGTGTGCGGCGTATTTAGGGTAAGACAAAGAATTTAAATTGCATATAGCTATACAGTTAGTTACAAGTATGCGAACGATCACAAAAATCAGTATCTCCTGCCGCGGTACCTTCACCATGTGATCCATTGTTTTCCCATCAGAACTCAACGAAGTAAAATTAGCATTTTATTTCTTAGGGAAAAATACCGAATTATTGGAAAGTAAATTGGATTTCCGTGTTTTAGTTCTATTTAACAAACATTTTATCGAAGATGTCAAATCGGCTGTAGTATTTACTTTAAAAATAGAATCGGAATTGAATGCATTTAAAAGATGAATTTACTAATGAAACATACCATACTTCAGTTTTTCTTAAGTCCAGAATTAAATTAAACTATTAAATCCAAAGAAAGATTACAATAAAGTAAAATTTTAAATTGACTTAACACAGAAACAAACAACCGAATAAAAAAAATGAATCCTGGTTTAAAGCCTCAGTGAATCCGCAATCTGAAACAATTCAATAAGATTGTCAGTTTAACGTTCTATTTGTTTATTCTAATCATCTATGTTGCACTCTGCACATTGTAGTATATAATTTTGTTTTACTCGTCCAGTGATTGTTTGTAATTAAGTAAATAAGTAGATTAATTAATTATATGATTGATCAATTTATTAGATAGTAAATTTCTTAGCTTAAGTAATGGAACCTGTGTGACAGAAGGTTAAGAAAGAAAAAAAAGCTAATCAAGCCATGTAAACCATTTTTGTTCTTAAATGCAGGGCCTGAAGTCACTGAAAACTGAGAAAATCTCGCTGGGTTCGTATTAATCAAGCCTTCCAAATTGCACAATTGAAGGGCTCGATGCAATAATCACCTTGGCGGTCGAACACGCTCGACAATTAATACTTGTAGAGAATATTATTGCGCATCTTTTTTGTATGTCAATAAAATTCAAAGGTTGTTTCGTTTCTTAGTAATTAAAGAAAACGGAATTTTTCAACAACAAAACAAAAAATTTTTGTATTCAACTCGCCAGATCTTTGCAGGGAATTATTACTTTGTCTTGAATTTTTTATCCAGCATTATTCAACATAGTCTACGTCTGCTAGGGTGCTTAAAAAAACTTAAAAAATTATTCAAAGCTATGTAAGAAATGTTCAAAAATATTTTCTGTGGAATCTGTGATGCATATATTCAAATGAGAAAGTTGTGAGGAAGTTTCGAATTTTGAAAACTACCAATGAGAAAAATTTTCGTTTGGGTTCAAAAATGTTTTTCTAAAAAGCTTTAGATCTTGTCTCATCAGAGGATAAAGTGACGGTGTTGTGAAAATTATGTACAGCGTGGTGCACTTGACTCTTATTATTTAATTACAATTAAACCAATCACACTTCACTCTAGATCCACACATGTCACCCGACGATGATCAAAGCTCGGTTCCCCGAATTATTTTAGTATTGTCCCTATCAGGCGTCAAATTTCTTCGCAGGATATACAATTCTCTTGATATCTTACTCCATTCTTTAAACATTCTGCCTTAGCATTCTTATTTATGATTTCCCCTATAAACTATAATACTTAAAACGTGGTACATAAATGTCTTAATTAATCATCTAGTTATTTGCAAAACTAATTCTACGTCAAAGGCTTATTCTAAGAAGATATAAAAGTATTATTCTATGATATTTTTCTCTTATTTCATTTTTACGGCTCGACCACCCTGATTGTTTAAGCTATTAATTTAATCAGTTTCCTTTCGGCTCTAACCCCACATTCCCTCACGTTTCATAAATGTTTATTACTGCCTAATTTCTACTTTGCTAATGATTACATTATCCATCATCTAATTACACATGCAATCGATTCAATCATTTCCTCCACAAATAATTCTCCATTTATTAATTAATGCAGTCAGTTCACCTTAAAAATAACCATTGCCAATCTATTAAATATATATTACTTCATATGTCTTTAATTACTTAAGGTTTCACTACTCATAAATCGTTTGCTTATTTAATTCAAATAACTTGAATTCGTCAAGTTTATTTACTAGTCCGAGAGGTGCTGACTTTGCCGGGACAAATCTAAACGACAATCTTTCCTAGATTGTCACACGTACATTGGCGTACGATCAGAGTCGAACGCTGCACACCGTAAATAATTTCCACATCGCCGTCACTCTTTCCCTCTGGTGACAAAAGATCGAAAAATTTTTAGAAAAACTTCTTCGAACCCTAGCGAAGATTTTTCTCACTGAAAGTTTTCAAAATTCGAAACTTCTTCACGCAACCTTCTCGATTGAATACATGAATTCCAGATTTCGAAGAAAATATTTCTGATAATTCACTGCACGACCTTAAAATGTTTTCAAAGCTTTGTAAATACTCTAACAGTCGTAGAATATGTTCAAGAATGTAAGGTAAAAATTTCAAGACAAAATATTAATTCTCGGCAAGGATTTTGCAAGTTAAACAAAAAAAAGTATTGATTTCTTTTTCGTTGAAAAATTCCGTTTTCCTTAAATAACTAAGAAACGAAACAACCTTCGAATTCGGTTGCCATACAAAAAGCTGGGCAATAAGATTCTCTGCGTGTGTTAATTTTCGACACTCAAATTTGAACAATTTGACAAATTTCTTCCGCGGACAATAATTCTCCGTGTGTTTGAGCGCTAAGGTGGTTAGTGCAGCTGGCCCTTAAATTGTACAAACTTAATAATTTTAATCAATTCACACTTGTCTAATAGGACTAAGCATTTTAATATCAAAATTAGTTATTAAAATTTTAGTTATATTATTAATTAAGAAGTTAAAATTTTGAACTGCAATGTTTTGATTAAAAGCTTCCCAAACTGAATTATTTTTACAATTTTCTAAAGGAACTTACTTAATAAACGCGAATCATTTTTATTCCTTCAGCATCTGAAAAGATGCAATGCATATTAGAGCAGAGTATAAATGATCAAATTAGTCGAATCGTTTAAGCTGAGCGAAAAATGTTTGTGGGTTGGAATCCGAAAAAAGTAAAAAAAAGAAATTTTGAAATCGTTTATATCTTCTGTTCCCTTGAATGATTTGAAAATTTCAAAAAATTTCCCTATTGCTACAAAAATGACGGCCAATTTGCCAAAAAACACCTTTCTTTGGATTGTCTCCTTTGCACAAATTTTTGAAAAAGTTGAATATTTTAATCGTAAAATTTCTTCGGCTTCAATAAGAGAAACATACTGTAATTTTGTTTTTTCTGAAAAAAATTTTTAGTGATGTTTCCAGCGTTCAAAAATGGTCAATTTTACGTTTTTTATGAGCGTTTTTGACAACTTACTTATACCAAACTTTCAGGAGCAAAAAATTGTTGGTACTATGACGGAAAAACAATATTTTCGTGGAAAGAAGCTAATGAAAAAATTTTAGATATATACCCCGCCCCCTCTATGGAAGCGGGTGAGTGTTTAATACATAGGGGGAAGTTTATCAATGGTATCCCGTGTTTTCAGCGTATATCTAGTAAAGAGTTTAGGAAAGAATTTTTTAGATTTATTGAGAGAGGGAGCAGTTTTCTTATGCTAATATATTCAATAAAAAATGGGCCCCCTAATATATCTGAAAAATTATTACCTGAAGTCATTACTACCTATTCGCTGAAAAAAACGGGATACCATTGGTCAATTTCCCTCTATGGTTTAACAACCACTTCCCTCCATAGGTGCGGGGTATGTATATAAAATAAACCTCGAGTGTGAAACGGAGACCGCCGTCCGAAAAGCGTAGATGCAGAAACTTTGGATCTTCTCGTTTTAGACAATTGACTCGATCTCCCTCGGATTGTTTAGCAACGCTGGTTCGCTGATGGGACGCCCAGGGAGTATGTTGTCTAGGTACTCAGCGTGTGCATAATACACTCTGCACCTATTGCTAGGAAATTCTTAACCAATATGCGGTCACGGAGTACCAAGATGGAAATAAAACCGTCCTGGGATGTGCAAATAAAAATCTCTGCACCTGAATTAAGCTCTGAACATATGAAAAAAGCAAAAGATTGCTTCTTCGACATTTTTATCTTTTTTTCTACATATTTCGACACTTATGCGAAAGCTCCCGCACATTTTCCGGTCTAGTAGTTGCTGAAATAATGTGTTTACCTCTTCTTTCCTTACTTCAGCTTTTAGAAGTAAAGCATGTAGATGGAGTAATTTACTTTTCTCACTTATAATGTTAAAATTCAGGCCAAGGGTTTTGGCCGCCTGCTCCGAGGCTTTTTATGGAACGCTCGTTTGCCAATCACCTCGTCGTACCTGATCATTTTAAGAAGAGGATCTCTGCCATGTGGAGCGATGTCAGCTGCACCTAAAACAATTTGTTCATGTAGAAACTGGAGATTTAGAAGACCGCGTCAACCTTGATGGCGTGAGATATATAATCGCGGAATAGACAAATTGATATACATCTAAAACGAGTAGCGTAGAACCGAAATGGTAACCATGATAGTCGTAGATACCTTGCTTAACGCCGAAAGATATGAAGACCACATGTTTCGAAGAAGATGTTTGTATCTGCTTCTGCTGATAAGACATAAGTGTGACTTATATTTTCCGTGACTGTCTGTGTTCAAACTGCTAACGATGACCTGGCCGGGGATGGCCCAGGTTGGAACCCAGTCAAAAAATGGCTGCCACTTACCTACCTTTTGCAGTCACACAAACACAGGAGCTAACCGAGTTTATGGATTACACTTTTTCGACCCACGAACAACCCACGGAGCTTATTGATTATTACTTTTCTTTTTTCAAAGGGCACCATATAAGATTACCCTATTCGAGCCCCGTAGATTCAGATCCGGTCACGACTGATGGGTCAACCAGCCCACTACTTAACACGTGACAGAAGGATGGGGGGTCACGTGAGTAAGCGAGAATTTTTCTGGAAGATAATTACACTAACACACCCACTCTTAACCTCCTCAAATAGTTGCATAGTTTGCATAAGCATTGGAATAAGCTCTTGAATGTAAATTGCCGGAGACTATATATCAACTCTCTCCAACAGTCCCTTAGAAATTTATAATAACAGGGCGAAATAAAACAGATTAATTTAACATAATCCGGACAGAAGCGGCAGACCCTAATTTCCAGAGCTACCTGCTACAATACAAAATGGCCGTCGAAGACACCCGAGTTGGCACCACGTCGTCCGACGTCCACATCCACGTGCTCAAACCTAAGGTTCTCCTATGAGATGCCCGCCTCGACTGGTTGAAGTCGGATCTTAATTCGGGCGTATTCCAACCTTCGGGTGTCGACGGGATCTCGAACGGCTTCAGTTTTCAATTAATTAAATTTAAATAACCGCGGTCACAGACCTTCACCCGCATGGGCGTCGAAGCTGATCACACTTTAAAGAGATGAGGACGGCCACCGATCTTGCATCCATATCCATACTTTCTTTTCCAATTGGGATCTTGGGTGGCAAATCCTTAATATGTATTTTTGTGGAAGATGTCGTGCATCCTCTTATCGAAGAGCTGTTCACGGAAGTTTTTCTCCTGTTCTTTCTGAATCCGAGTTTTCAGGAGTGATTACTCGAGATAGATAAGATTTGATGCATTTTTCTCACTCCTAATACTAAAGACATGACCGAGTGTTTCAGAAGTCATCTCTGCTGCTTTGTACAGAAAAGCTCCTTTGCCTACTTCTTCGTGCTTTCTGACCATTTTCAGAAGAGAATCTCTTCCATTTGCGACCCTATTTGTTGTACTTTGAATAATCCTGTTGTGAAGATATTCGATATTTAATATTCCGGCACCAAATTGACGGCCCGAGACGTAGATTCGCGGAACAGAAGACTTAAAATGCATGCCTTTTGTTTATGTGCATAGCTTTTGTGTCCCGATATCAAGGGATCAGAGCTGGTTCTTCGTCCATGGAACCACTCTAAATGAATAAAGTACTACTGGGACTGCAAGCATGTTCGCTGCAGATACTCTGTTCCTCGCCGAAAGTTTGGAAGAATAAATCTGCCGAATGAGACTTTTGTATCTGCTTCAGAGAGTATCCTTTATAGATGTCACATCCTGAATGCGGCTCTGTAGCACGTCCAGGTATGTGTAAGTTTCTCCAGCGCAAAAGAATCGTATAGTGCTTCTATCGACGAGCTCAGGGTTTTGAGGGATGTCATGAGGTTTTGCCCGTTTCAAATAAACCTTGGCTCATTTTTCTAACCCAAATTCCATTCCTACTTCCTTAGTTTATCGCTCGACAGTTTCAAGAGCTATATGTAGTTGCTCTTTATTTTCAGCAGCGATCTTAAGGTCATCCATTCAACATACATGAGTGAACCTGTGCTTTCGATTGGCAGGTTTGCCGTAAAGAACCCCTGGGAATGGCGAAGTATTGAAGATACCTTGTTAGTTATCATACGCTTTTTTCAGGTTAGATAGTAAATCTGGTTTTCCAAAGTGGCATCAATCTCTCTAAGCACCGCACGACCTGCAGATAAACCTTTAAGATGTTCAAAGGACAGACGATAAGACTATGCGAGGTCGAATGGAAGACTTTCCGGCATTTACTCCAGCCTGCAAGTCAGATTCTTCGGAAGCCATTTCGGTATGTTTGAGAGAAACCTAGATGTTGATGCTTCTCCGGGTCATAAAGCATCACTCTTCCTGTATCGGATGCCTGCCTGCGGTTGGTCTCAGGGTCGCCTCTATTTCTCTGTTGCCAGCTTGTTCTGGCTGTGTTTATAGTAGGTGTTTCACTTACATAGGCCTTTTTGGAGTAGTGCGGCATGGTTTCTCAGATGTTGATTGGAAAAGTCCGATAGCTCTGGTTGTTTCTCGCACCACAGAGCATGCCTTCTTGCCATGTAAACCCCTCGTTCAGGGACCGCACTCGCATCGTAGCACTCTAACAAGTCTTGACTTTGTAGCTCCGTCCACCGAAAAATCCCGAGCTTCCGCCGATCCATCACATTGACTCCACTTTCATTACGCGAGACTCGAAAAAACGGAAGATTATGAGCATTAGATTTAGGTAAGACTTTTTCATAATTTTTCACTTTAAAAAACTTTAAACGCGTTTTTCTAAAAACAACATTTTCAAAGTCTAGCTCCATCGTATCTCAAAAACTAATTAACGGCTTCTCATCAAATTTGTATCACATACTGTACACATAATTTTGAGGATGATGGCCCTAGGTGGTTTTAAAGTTTTAATTTTTACTATATTTTTTCCAAAAACAGCAAAAAAACGTGTTTTTTATAACTTTCTCTTTTTTTATCTGCCATTTTTTTTATTTTTCGTGAAAATTTTATACTCAAGGTTCATTTTCTAGAGGGTGTTATACTGAATCTAAGGCACTTTGATTTTTTGTTTCAGACAAATCGTTCTTGAGTTCCGAGGGAGCTACCTAACCTATCCATTTTTGAGGGGTTACGTTCAACTGCAGTTTTTGTATTTAAATATTTACAAAAAATTTTTTTTTTATGTATTTCACGAATTTATTTATCAGACCCAAAGAGTTTATATTACTATCTATTATAGATTTCTAAAAAAAATTCAGCAGAAACTCTTGGCAACACGTTCATAATCATAATTTTCATGAATCATAACGTTCTTCGTAAACAATCTTTTGGAACCTCTATAAGGTCTTCTATAACTCAAATATTGCCTGAATTAGTAATGCACGACCTCCAATTCTATGCCTTTTCTAAATTTAATTTTGAAATTTTCGCTTCTACACGTAACGTTGATGATACTTTTTTTTATTATTTCACCCAAGAAAATGCACTGAGAGAAATTTCTGCTACTGTGAACGTGGCTGTGCATACCTAAAAATGTCCCTAACTACTTTTTATAGTTTTTTGCGACTAGGATGCATGGTTAGAATAAACAAATTTTGAAAGTTGTATCGTCGAATCTCTTAAGTGACTACCTATCGATTCTCGAGGAAATACAGAAAAAAATGAAAATAGCAGTATGATGAAGATGTAACAAAGTTACAAGCGCCCCACTACCATACGGTCTTGCGGGTCTAGGAATAGGGATGGAGAAAGCACCCCGTTCCGAATAGCCGAAACCCTATTCCCAAGGAGTCAATCTTGTGCTTATCGCACCTACCTCCAGTCCAGTCATAGTCGAGTCTGGTCTTGCGCTCAACGCATTTCTGCCAAGTTGGTACCGATTTGCAAGTTTACATGTCAGAAATCCACAAGTCCACATCACCGAACTCTATCGCGCCTCAAGGATCCACGGCAGATGACCCTGACGCCATTCAGCATACCTCAACCTCTTCTTGTGCAAAGCCGTCGAGACTCATCACCGCTTGCGGACCAGCAGGTCCCCCTAACTATTGTAATTTATTAAATAAACCCTTTTGTTTTATATCGTCTTCAATTATTAACTTCTACCGCTTCTCGGCTTCCAAATCCTAATCCTTTCCTTAGTTTGCAAGATCCCTCACAAAGAGTACTGAGAGGAATAAAAAATAGACTCTAACAAAAGTTTGAATATTCTTACGTACCATTCATTACATTGAACATGTTAACAGCAAAAAACATCCAACCTGAGTTGACGAGAGCGTACCTAACAGCTTGCACAAGCTTCCTTTTTTCGTAGTTGCAGAGACTACATCATTATTAATTCCTTAATTCTTCTTTCCCAATTTACGTCTAGCGAAATGAGGTATCGATCTGAAAGTTTGGGAAATGAAAGAGAAGGCAATAAAGTGCATGTCTCTGCTTTGTTCAGGTGGAAATTTTGGACAACATTTTTTGAAGAGAATAAAACTGGAAGTTATATTGGTAATTTCTATGCCAACTTACGATGGTCTATGGTGTTGAATTATTAAAATTGTAAAAGCGTTTTTTTAATTGCTAATTTAGAGAAATCGTTATGAGGTATATATTTATTTAAGTAGGGCAAAACAACAAAAATCGTTCACGAACATTATATACATACAGTGTGTCTAAAAAATCACAGGATGGTTGGATATTTCCTCAGCTAAAATACTTTTCAAAAAAGTGAAGGTCATTCCTGAAGTCATTTTTATTTTTTTAAATGGACACCCCCTTTTTTGAATTTGCAATCGATAGAGCGGGAAATTCTACGTTCAGGTACATACCCAAGTCATATGCCAATTGTAACCTTCAAGGTCAGTTAGAGATTATTTAAAATTAACAAAGTTTTCCAAGAGGTTAGTGCAATTCCTGAAGTAAATTTCAACGAGAAATTCATCAGTGAGATGTGTATTGATCTTGGTTACAGCGTTTTGAATATTGTAAAATCATAAGGAAATTTTTTATTAAAAGTTCCAGGTGTGCTTTCGACAAGGTAGATAGAAGTAAACTTTGGGGAGTCCTGAAAGAATACGGTCTAAATGGATGGCTCCTACAAGCTATAAAAGCGATATATATGGGTAGCAAAGCGAGTGTAAGGGTAAATAGGAAATTGAGTGACTGGTTCGATATTATACAAGGCGTTAGACAAGGATGCATCATGTCTTCATGGCTGTTTATATTATTTATGGACAAGTGTTTAATAATAGCTCAAAAAGGCGAAGAAGGTGTGGATCTCGAAACAGTAAGGGCACGTGGATTAGCGTTCGCAGATGATAAGGTTGTCATGGCAGAATCTATCGAAGATTTACAAAGAATGTTGAATAAAACAAAAACTATGGTGTTTGAAGGAAAGAGTGAGAAAAAAATATGCATATATTAATTCGTATACCTTGGTAGCTTATTTACCAGGAACGGGAAGATAGATGAGGAGTTAGATAGACGCATAATGAAGGCAAGAAGGTTATTGGTAGAGCAGGCCCCCTTATAAGAAGTAAAAATATATCAAATAAGGCCAAAATGGCAATACATAA